>VXAD01011941.1:449668-463190 GCA_013399195.1 Dicrurus megarhynchus | reverse complement strand
GTTGTGGGGAAAGCTGCAAGTTGAGGGAAGGGACTTTCACAGGCAAGGAGAAACCATTCCGGGTGGCCTTGCTGTGACACTGAGCCACAAGAGAACTGTTTAACTGTTTTTGTGTGGAGATGTCTCCATAGCATGAGCAAGAGAGACTCCTCTCCCTAGGTGGACTGAGAAAGTTCTTCTAGAGATGGTAAACTGACTCTGGAAAACCTTGAGGGTTGTTTTTTCATGTTGTTGGTGGGAGGAGGGAAGAAGGTGGGGGGAGGAGAAGTGTTCTGAAGGTTTAGTCTAACTTTTTTTCCTGCCTTTTAGTTCTGTTAATAAACTTCTTTATGCTTTTAAGGTTTAAGTTTTGTGCCTGCTTTGCTTTTCTCCTGGTTCTTATCTCACAGAAGGAAAATACGTAAGTAATGGGCATTTTGAACCAAACCACTACAGCACTGAATGAACTATGCAGGAGAAAATCTTGTGACTTTTGGAAGGCAAACAGCTGAGTCAAACTTGAAAGGAAATGGACATGTATTTGTATTCCTCTTTCTTCCCTCTGAACATGAAATCCAGACATTGGCACCCCATTTCTTGGACTACTTGACAGATGGGTTCATATGTTACTGCCAAAGGGTATTTAGTGGGTCACACTGGTAGGTTGAGTGTTGTCTCCATCCACTCCTGCGCAGCAGCACACAGCTGTCAGATACTATTTCCAGTTCTATATATAAACTTGCATATATCATAGACTAAGCTGATACAGGAACTCATTAAGGCTGAGTCTGTCTGTCCTTATATATGTGCAACTTCACTGAAGTGAGGACTTTGAGCTGAGATCAATAGAAGGATGAGGCCATAAGAAAAGAGCTGAAAAGCCCTATTGATTGTTTATTACATTAGGAATGCAAAAAAATGTAGATTTTGAATGATGCCTGTAATTCTTAAAAAAAACCATAATGATAAAACAGTTCTCTGATGCCTTCAGAATGGTAGTTTAAACATTTACCTAAGACTTCTAAATTTATTTCCTAGGCTGACTAGCCAAGTGACCTTTCTGAAGTTATTTATATTGTCTTTATATTTGTATTCAATTACTCAGCATAAATCAGAATGAGAATTCAAGGCCCCCTTCTGCTTGATCTTTATCAGTATGCAATGAGCCTGATCCAAAGTCTGCTGAAAGCAGCAGACGGGGCCCCACTGACATTAGTTGACTTTGACTCAGAGTACCTCATACCTCACACCAAATTCTGGCCCGCTGCAAAATGCATCCCAGTTCAGCCAAGTGACAAGCCATATGGCTTTCATGTTATTGTATACATGGAACAAAAGTTTTGGAGGTCCCTTCACATCCTTACATAGGTACATAAAGGACCACACATAGTATTTAAAACCAGAAATGCATTCTGGTTTCTCACACACGTATATGCTGTGTCATCTGCTTTACTCACTGCAAAAACTTCAGATTCCTTTTAGACCTCCTCTAATACCTCCTACAGCAGTATCTTTAGATCTAATAAGATCCCTGTCCCACTTCTTTGGTTTGCTACTGATCTGTTTTTGACCTATTGCCAAACTACAGGAGGGATTTTCTCCATGGAGAATTGATGTGCCCTCTCTCCACTGTTCAGGCGCTGATTTCCGAAGAACTTATGAAATCTAATTAATTTGGTGACTTCTAAACTGAACCGGGATGCAACAAGTATGTCAGAATGGGAAAAAAATTCATCACTGAAGGCTCAAAGTCGGTGATATGGACAAAGAAACTGGTGAGTAGACTCAGCAGTTGTTATGAGGAGGAAAAGTAGATAGTAAATAAGCAGCATGATTGCATAAGCCTGATTTCTGCTAATTATTTTAATTCTCTGTGCCAAATCTGGGCCAGGTAATTATTACCCTTTTCATGATGGAATGACTACAAACCAACTTTATTGTTATTATTTTTTTATTGTTATTATTATTAATATTAATTTTATTATTGTTCTTTGTTAATCCACATGAATATGTGGGAAGTGATTTGTCGTCCTGCTATGTCATCCTACTTCATGAAAGGTGGCACAAAGTCGATGTCTTTATTTTTTCATTATCCTTTCATGAAAAGTTCTCAGACACTTGGATACAGTGGGCTGTCTTTTGGTGCTCTTTTGGCAGCTACTACCCCAGCACGGACAGGAAGATTTATTTTTTTAAATACATGGGTAATTTTTTTCCATTGGAGTCTGTAATTTAACATCATAGGCTGATCCCCTTCTGTGGTGCCCATGTCAACAGGTGTCCATATAAAACTTTAATTTTTAAGTGAGACAAAATGCACCAAGAATTTTCACATGATTATTGACAGCCATTGGGATTAATGAAGACTTGCTCCAGCCATGATGTCACAGAGGAATTTTCTGACTCTGATTCTGTTCAGTGGACCTCATAGGGGAAGCCTGTATTCAGCAGTTCTCCTTGTGTCTATCAAAGTTTCAAAGTAACATGTACTTTTGCCCTGCAGTGTATGATGAATACAGTTTAAGATGCTCAGTTTGTTAAACTCTGCTTTTATGCCATTTTTCTGGGCACACAACCTAAGGGGGAAACATGTCATCAGCCATGCTAAAACCATTGAAATATCTGGGAAAGAAATCGTCCTCAAGCCTCAACAAATCATCTTTTTACAGCATTGCATGTGAAGAATTAATTTAAGCAATGATCCCCAAGAGGCCACATGTGAATAGTGTGCCATCCTAATCTATCTTTTCCTGACTATTAGGTTGATAATGGGGATCCCTTTGCACAGTCATTATGCATTGTTGTCAGTCTTGAGCCAGTTTTATGACCTGTGTCCAAGATGTACCCTCATTCTCATTAAAGGCTTAAAATGATCCATTAAAATCTTGTGTTGCTTCTTCAGTTTTTCTGTCTCCTTACAGAACTTTAAAATGTTGATGTTTTTGGCACAGCAGGGAACCAACAGGGCTAGAACTACGATCCATTCTTGGTGCAATACCCAGAGATTGATATCTATTTCTATTGTGAGCACCAACTTTCAACAAACAAATTCAACACAATTTAACATCCAAATGACTGTGTTGAATCCCAGCAATAGCACAGATGGACTGTAACCATGAAACCTTTCCTGAGTTATATTGGCATTGTAGATATGTAGGATGCACCCATGCAGCTTAAATATTGTTGGTATCTGCTAGTATAGGCAGTCAAAATTTAAAATTCAGAGTAAAACTGTATTAAAGGTCTGACACCAGTACACTGCATATGAGGAGAAACCCTAATTTTTGTGGACTTGATAATTAACAGACTATTCAAGACATCACAATCACTGTAAGAATACAGTGAAGGAAAAAGCTCCAGGGAAATAACTTCTGTTACTAGTTCATATCCCCCTGTCCTGGGAGTCTAACTGTCTGGGTTAATGCAGGGAGACTCTCACCCCTTGTCTTTTCCTGCCTGATTGGTAGCCATAACCTGCTGATATTGGAATTAGAAACTGTCTGCACACTCTGCTCTCTGTTTGGCTGACAAAATACTAACAGAGCAAATTGTAGGTTATTTCACTTTTCACATGGGCTGTCACCCCCTAAGTTTACTGATATGGTAGCACTGGTCTGCAATGTCTCTGTTAGAGTTTTTTAAATAAATAGGGTGAAAGTGGATGGGTAAGCTCTTTGCAACTCATGTGTCAGCTGTATACTGATAGTTCTCCACTTACCTCCATTGCCTGATTATTAGTTTGATCACTACCTAATGCCTGATCATTCTTCCTGCGGAGCTTGCTGTTTTATTAAACTGCTTCACTAGTATTGCGAGTCTCTAAAGCAGCGTTATTTTCTCTTGAGAAAAGAAAAAAAAAAAGATCAGAGATACACCTACCCTATCAGAAATTGAACTCTCCTTAGTAAATTTCTGTCCTTGTGTACACAGTAAATTAATAAAGTTGCGACACCTGATTAAATGACTGACACACAGCTACTTTTGTTTATATATATTGCCATCAGTTTACATGGTAATAGACAAGATGAGTATTTATGGCAATCACATTTAATCCTACTCTCAATGGATGTGAACTGTGGGAGGTTGACCCACTCCCGGTGTTTCTGCTTTTCACCAATGTTTGGAAATACACCAACTTTCCTGAAAAAAAT
The DNA here is from genome assembly GCA_013399195.1 of Dicrurus megarhynchus. Lineage (NCBI taxonomy): Eukaryota > Metazoa > Chordata > Aves > Passeriformes > Dicruridae > Dicrurus > Dicrurus megarhynchus. The sequence continues at coordinate 459,060 of VXAD01011941.1, read as the reverse complement.
GCCTTACAATATATTGCATGCTTCCAGGCACCAGCTGTCACCCAAAACACATCACCTGTGGAATGATGCCATGTGACCTTGTTACTTCTCTATCAGCCTATTTCTCTCTCCCTGTCTCAGGTATTTTTAACTTGTCCATCACCATAGTTTCTCATACGGCATAGTAGAATCACAGAATAATGAAATTATTTGGGTTGAAAGGGATTTTAAAGATCACCTAGTTCAAAAACCCCTGCCATGGGCAGGGATGCCATTTACTAGATCAGCTTGCTCAGGCCCTATCCAAGCTGGCCTTGAACACTTCCAGATATGGGTTATCCACAACTTCTCTGGACAACTTGTTTTAGTGCTTCACCACCCTCAGAGTAAAGAATTTTTTTTGCTAATATCTAATCTAAACCTTCCCGCTTTCAGTTCAAAATTATTTCCCCATGTCCTGCCACTGTGTGTCTGTATAAAAAGTCCCCCTGTCTCCTTTTTTAAACCTTCTTAAGGTTCTGGAAGGCCACAATGAGATCTGCCCAAAGCCTTCTCTTCTCCACACTGAACAACCCCAGCTCTCTCAGCCCATCTCTGTAGGAGAGGTGCTCCATCCCTCTGATCATCCTCATTGCCCTCTTTTGGACTCACTGTAACAGGTCCTCATCATTAATGTGTTGAGGAGCCCAGAGCTGGGTGCCATGTTCCAGGTAGGGTCTCACAAGTTTTAAATATTTTGGAATGTATATAAGAGGTCTCAAGAACAAAATTGCCTGATATAAATGATATCCCAACTTTTTTGAAAGGAAGACTGTTTTTTTCTATGAACTTTACTGTGGAAAAAGCACTGCTTAGTTATTTTAACTTTTTTTCACCTGTTTTATCACTGATGTCCATGATGATTTGAAATCCTGAGTCTCTCTTCATTCCATATTTGTCAGCATTGCTGTCCATCTTTGATTCTTTAACAGAAGTTTGATATTTACTGAATATTCTAAATGTGTGGGATTATTAATGGCATGGTTTCCATACACAGATTGGAAGTACTATATTTGTGCAGATCCTAGTCTGAGAACTTAGCATGGCTGGAACTTTAGGTGCTATTGGATTAATAAGTAACACCCACTTCCAGCTTTGTTGGTAATGAAAACCATGTACCTGTGTTATGAAATGCACCTGTGTTATGACACTATTTTGATGACCGTGGTCCCTACGTTTTTAAAACTAAAAAGGATATAATTTATAACTTTAACAATAGAAAGAAAACAATTTGTATCCAGCTTAGTTTACAAATACAGAAGGTCCACTTTTGGCTCAACACCTTTAAGAAATTGGATCTGTTTCTATTTGAGAAGCAGATGGGAAGAGCTGGCATGTATCATACTTACAATTTTTTATTACAGACAATGCTAGATACATGTACCATGACATTCTCGAGAACACTGAGATGCCACTCGCTGTCATAGGCCCCATTCTTATGGTTTCTTGAGAGTGCAATGTTGTGAAATTTTGGACTTCACTGGACTAGTCTCATTTCTGTGGCAAGTTAATGGTGATATTACTAACCTGAAAAGATCCCGACTCAGAACTGTGTTATAGTCAACAAGATGTACTAGAAAACTATTTTGTGTTCTTCTAATGCAGTTTTAGCCCAGAGATTGAATATAGAACATATATTCAGATTTTTCTCAGCAATGATATGGCTAGAATTGCCATTAAACAAACAAAAGAAGTCAATTTAAATAAAGATTAGAGAGATTTTTATGTTAGAATTCTCTTGAATCTGTCATCAGTGACTGAAAAGAAAACACTGTTAACATAAAAGTTGAATAAGATCAGGTGAACTAGTACTGATGAATTCAGTAGTAGTAATGGACCATGAAAAATCACCTTACCTCAGCAAGATGCCTCATAGCTTGCATGATCATGAAAAAGTTAATCCAAAATCTTGGCTCCAAGCCCTTTTGTAGCCAAAGAAAATTTTGGAAGGGCCAAGTTTTTTAGTTTATATTTAGGATCTGTTCCTCAGGGATGCTTTTGATTGATGTTTCTGGAGAATAATTACCTGATAAGTTACCCTGTGTTGATTGCAGAGAAGACAGAAGTGGTGCTCCTTTTCATGTGTATGTTTTTCACAGGCAGGTTCCCTGGTTCCTGGAGCTGCAGCTCTTGCTGCCACTGCAAAATGTTCCTTGAATGTGTAAAGGCAAGACTGAGTCCTGGATCCTGTGACATGCTGTTGATGACCTTCACATGGTCCCAGTGCAATGCCAAAATTAGTGGTGCCTCCTGCCAGGCATGGTTGGCCAGGACTGTGGTTTATCTGCAGGTTCGATTAGCTGACACATAGCAGTGCAAAGTAGCCTCTTTATTTTTGAGTAAAACATGCATGTTGGATTTTCTTTTCTTCTTTCCTATAAGCTTTCATAAGCTAGGATGCTCACGAACCACAGAATATAGCACTGGATGTAAATCATTGCATCAGATAGTCCTTCCACAGTCTTGCTGATGAATCCTTAGAGATGCAGACTGTGATAATTTGCATGGGTAGCACTAGGAGTATATTTAACAGAGCTGTCTGTAGCTGTGGTTTGCATGCTCCTGCTGCACAGCTACAGTCTGTCTTTCCTGTACCTGTTACACCTTAGTTTACTGTTAAATCTCTAATCACTTAAGCTGACCTTTCCAGTTCAGTTTAGCTGCTCTAAAAGTCCCCAAATACTCAATATGTCTAGCCCAAAGTCTAATCTAGCCCATCAGTACCTTATTGTCTGCCCAAAGGTTTAGTTCCATCCTATAAAATAAAAAAATTACCCTGTTGTGTATGGACTACTGTCCTTTGTCTTTATGACAAAAGAAGAGCAGAGTATTTACTCTTCAAACTCACTGGAATATCAAGACTCTTTGCACTGTTTTGGCCTTCATTTTTCTTAGAAATATCATTCAAGTTTTGAATGTAAGAAAGTTGCAGAGAAGTAAAATCTACCTAATCTGATTTTTGATCCTGTGCATAGTCTATTGCTATGTATTAAAATGTATTGCACTAAAAGCTGGATATTCTCAAATGGTGAACCAAGAGCTTATGTATGATTGATAAATGTTTCATCTTTCTGTCTTGAATGCTTATAAGATACGTGAAATGAATTAAAAGAATAATTTTATTAAAAAAATTATACTGTTATTGAATAATCTTTCGTCTGCACCACCACTAATTCAGGTGTTAAAGTGAGTAAATTGAGTTACCATTTTGGCCATCAGCAGTCAGTAGGTTTCTACATACTTACCTACTAAGATATTCTCCAATATGGCTATTCCATAAATTCCCTTAGGTACTGACATATGAGTTCAATTATTTTAGACACTATTATAAAAGCTGCATGCAATGATCCTTCATTGATGTGTTTGATTAGAATACTTTCTAGATTAACCTTTAATGACATAAAAGTTAACAAGAAATCATGAGTGACCCTTTTTTGGAAAAAAGATATTGTTCCCTCAAGCATATTCTGTGCATCTAATATTTTTTTTTTCACTTTCCCTTTAGTTGCACACTGTAGGGGAAACAAAACAGAATACAAAGTAAAAAAAAAAAACCAAACAACTCAACAGGGATCATTATTTTTTGTTGCTTCTCCTGGAATATTTCTCCTTTTGATAGCATATAATGTAGATGCATTAATGAAGAGTTAAGAAATAGAAGTTTATTATATAATAACAGAAATTAATCTGATTTTCTTTTATAAATATATAATAAAGAACAGATTTTCTGAATCTTTTTAGTAGGACTTTCCTTGACATTTGCAGAAAGAAATAGAATTTTTTCTTTATACATTTTATTGCAAAAAATGCAGTTAGAGATTGGGCTATTTCCTTAAGAGTAGATTCAAGACCAAAACCCCTTAATTTCAGATGTAAAGTGGCTTGGCTGCATTCATAAACAGAGCTGTGAATTCTTTTCCATCTGAACTCATGTTCTTTGATTTTCACTGACTGACTGACCATTTCAGCACGCTCTCCTGATCGTATATAATTCAGTCCTCGACCATGACAAACCAATCATTCACAACTGACCCTTGAAATTAATTAATGCCAATCACTGCTATCAGTCAAAAGACATTCTGAGAGATTTCAAAAGAAGAGATTGATGTTACATGGTGCTAAAGGTAGATGTAGAAAATGCAGTCAGTCAGTGAATTTCAGAAGAACTTAAATTACATTTATAGATTGCTAACATCCCTTCTAGTACATGTAGTTACAAGATGGTAGTCGTCAATGTATAATAAAGCTGGAACAAGTGCTCAGTGTGAAAATGCTAATTTTCAGATACTTATATCTTGAAAACCATAGGTGGTCTTGGCATGGAAAATAACATACTACCTCCAAATTTGAATCTCTAAAGCATAGCAGGAGGCAGATCTAACCAGCACTGTGACCATATGTGTTTGGGATTTCATACACAATAATTAATTTCCATTCTGTAAAAATGGATAGTTTAATATAACATCCCACATCAAGAGATGCAAACACAAACTGATACTTTAAAAAAAAAATGCCAGTGAACAAACTTTTTCCTAATCAAAGCCAACTTAAATTGTTATGAATAAAAATAAAATGAAAAGAAAACTATTTAACTGCTTTTATTTCTCAACATAAGAATCTTATGAAGTCTGTCTCTTGGCAATTGAAGTATGTTTAATTGAATAAAGGGCTTAGAAGGAATACATACTCTACAAATGGATGCTCTCTGCATATGTACAAAATATCCATATTCTTTTCTAACTGTTTCTAGTTATGACCACGCTTTTTCTTTCCCTTCTGATTTGCATGTGAAGATGAACCATCATCAAAGTACTCAATATTTTTACCCAAACTCAATAATACTGACACACCAGTGTCAGGCTAAGTCTCTTCATTGAAACAGTGAAAACCAATAGGCTTTAATGTCATTCTGTGACACAGGTCAGCTCAATAAAAGTCTCTGTAAGTTATCATTTGGGTGTCAGATGATCAACAACATCAGTGCTGTCATGTCATCTGGAGGACTATCTTCCCAGTGAAATGAGAGGTAAAGCATGTATTGTCACTCTCTCTGTCTGCTGAGAACATAATCACACCAAACTATCCAACACGTGGTACTTGTATAAAAACATGTTGTGCCAAATCTTCTCTCAAGTGATACTTGAAGTTTCTAAAAAAAAGCTTGTTAGCTGATGCATTTGTCTCCTGTTTACCACACTCAGCTGCCACTCCTAGCTCTGTCCAAGAGCAAAACAGCCTTTTTTTTTCCAAATAAAAAAACAAATCAAGTAGAGAGAGAAACAAGAACTGAAACTTTAGATCTGAATTGCTCTGCTAGCAGAAGATTGACTACAAATCAAAACCACGTGCCAGTCTGGAAGATTTTAGCCACCAAAAAACTGTTGATCAGTGCTAAAAGGAGGTTTCCAAAATCCAGTTAGGCTCCTAGGCACATTTCAAAATCCCACTAGATGCCAGTCTGACTACATATCTCAGAAAAAAATGTGGTCCTTGTGAATGGCCTCTCATCTCTAATACCTGTTGGATTGTGATCCAAACCGTGGAATTAGGCCTGGATCCAGGTCCTACTGTGCAGCTAAAACTCCCCATGGCTGCTAATGACAGAGTAATCTTTGTTGCAGAATGGTGAAGGCTTCTGGGAGTTGAGTGTGCCTTTGGGGTGCCTTGCACAATCTATACCACAGAACTGATGGCTCTAAGTCAAGAGGAGCATACTCCTCCACCCTCCTCTGCTTTGGGTGTCAAGGCTGCATTATACTAAGTTATATATTATTATACATATACTATACTTTAAACTATGTTAATCAAATTATAAATTATATTATATACTAAAAAGCACCTGACAGCAAGCAAATAACAGCATTCATTACTTTGTGAGTCAAAAAAAGCAATCAAGCACCAAACTTCCAAAGTCCAAAGCCAGAGAAGGGGCTACCTGTACTGTGCCACTCCTGATGTCTTGATAAATCATGCAAGTTTGCGGTGAGTGCACAGATTGTCAGGTGGAAGAATGTTGATAATGAAGACATCACTCCCATTGCATGGCTTTTGCTTTTCTTAAGCAATGCTTATAAACTTGCCTCCTATGCTCTACTATTTGTATCACCACTGACATCTGTTCTTTTTAGGTTGCAACACAATCTTGCCAGATCTGCAGTCCACCAGAAACACTACTTAGAACTTACTTAGGTATGTATATATATATATTCCCTAAAAACACTTCTTCAGCAAAAGAATTAGCAATGTAGTGATTTTTGGCAAAATTTTCAGAGAGGTGGTTTCTTAGGTTGAAAATTGGCTATTTTGAAAAATAAACATTGTATATGTTACATGCTAAATTTAGTTTCTGGATTGAAGAACTCACTAGATATGAATATGTGAGAATGACAGCGATTTCCTCCCAAGTATTCCTGTTCATCTCTCAGAGTGTATCTACATACCACGAGGCAGTGTAATGTAGTGGTTTTGCTACTTGTAAGCTAACTTAGGTATAAGACATTCTAGTTTACTAGAGAGCTGCCTAACCACAGCTGCGTATTTCTCAGTGGCTTGTTATGTTTCTTCCTCACTGAGCTCCCTAATGGCTTGGCTACAGTGCCAAGTGGACCTTTCATTACAATAAACTTGTTACTGTGTGTGACTTCAGTGAAGACGAACCCCTAGCCACTGATGGCTAGTGCTGCCTTTGTGAGTTGAAATCCGTCTGAGACAGCAAAGCGGGAAGGGTTTAACTCATGGGTTTAACTAATGACTTTCAGAACAGCATACCTCCCCACAAGGTCTGCTGTCCTTCTGCAAGTACTGCTTTTTGCTGCTCTGACTGTTGTTAATGAATCTGCAGCTCACTTCTGTCTACCCCTGGTTTCCGGTGTCTGGATTGGTTTGAGGTTGAGAGTGGTTTCCTGTTTCTGTGCAGCTCTTGGGTAGTCTAATTGAAACGACATGTCAGCAAATATGTGTCCAGTGTGGCTGGGGAGGGAGCCAAGGTCCAGTTTTCTGCAGCAACGTGACTGAATACAGAAAACTCCATGGAAAGAGAAGAAAAATCAATATTCTGGTGTTTGATGTGAACAGCAAAGTTTGTCTCCTACTGGGAAGACTGGGAATGTGTATGAATTTGAGCACTGGCCTTCTGCAAGCAGGACAGGACAAGAGAAGGAAAAGAACAAGAGGAAATATTAGCGACAGGGGACAATCAGTTTAGTAACTCTCCTCTTGGTTTCTTCCAACTTGACTCTGAATGTAAGAATAAATAGAATTGAGTGAGGAAAAATCCTACATCTATATATCAAGTTCTCAAGAATTAATCCTTCAGAAACAGCTTCAAAGTTCCTATGTTAAACAAAGGAATTATTATGAAAAGAAGGATGATTCCAAGTATTGCTCTGTGGTATGAACTGTTGGTTTTGGATAGTTAAGGAAACCATGGCCATTATGTGAAGAGTGTATCTATTCATATGACTTGATTGAATTTCCACCACTATTACTTAGAAGCTACCAGGCAGTAGGAATCTATTGTTTCATGCAAAATGCATGTAAAAAAAAATGAGGGACTTGGTCCCAAAGGGCTGAAAGTCTAAGGTGCAAGATCTTCAATTAGTTGCAAACATACGTACTCATGCTTTCTCCTACACAGAGTACACTCTTCCAAGGAACTTTGTGTCTGCATACAGCAATAAAACTCTGTCTAATCTTGGCAGATCATGCATCTAAATACACAAGCTAAACAGGGGAAATGTTTCTGCAGATTTACTCTTAAATTTCTACTGATGGAGAAGCAACACACACAGCCTTTTTGCTGTATCTCTTCAGTTAAAATTCCAGTTGCCCACACTGTCTAGTGTGACCAAGGGTGCTAGGTAGTACCTTATTCCCTGGAGAGAGAAGTGTGGGAGAGCATACTGGTGCACTGGAGAGGGGCTGAGATGTGTCTGGGACTGACATAATATCATGGAAGCATAGAATCATAGAATGGCTTGGCTTCAAGGGGACCTTAAAGATCACCTAGCTCCAAACCCCCTGCTGTGAGCAAGGAAACCTTCACTAGACCAGGTTGATCAGAGCCCCACCCAACCTGTCCTTGAATGCTTCCAGGGATGTGGCATCCACAACTTATCTGGGCAACTTGTTCTAGTTCCTTATCAACCACACAGAGAATAATTTTTTCCTAGTATCTAATCTAGACCTACTCACTTTCAATTTGAAGCCATTCCCCCTTGTCCTGTCACTACACACTCTGGTAAGTAGTCCCTCCATTTTCCTTGTACTGCTTAGGTACTGGAAGGCCACAATTAGGACATCCTGAAGCCTATTCTTTTCCATGCTGAACAATCCCAATGCTACTAGAGTTGCTCACTCACTCTGATCAACTTGGTGGTCTCCTCTGGACTTGCTCCAACAGATCCAAGGCCTTCCTGTGCTGAGGACCCCAGAGCTGGATGCATCACTCCCAGTGGGGTCTCACCAGAGCAGAGCAGAGGCTCAGAATCCCCTTCCTCGATCTGCTGGTCACTCTTTTGATGCAGCCCAGGATATAACTGGCTTTCTGGGCTGCGAGCTCACATTGCTGGCTCATGTCTAGGCTCTACAACTGGGCAACTTTATGAAAGAGAAATCCTTTGAAGATCACTAAATATGTAGAAATCACATTCAGCTCTGGAGTGCCCATACTGAAAACAATTGGTGCCTGGGAAAGCATTAACTGGAAGTATCTTGGATGCCTGTTTACCCTACTCTCTATCTTCCTTGTCCATTTGGTAATGACCAGAGGTTTGTTTTTTTGGTTTGTTTTTTTTTTTTTGAGGTTATGGGGTGATTCAGACACCCTTTCCTTTTGGTAACATTCTTTCTCTTGTCATAAACCAGATGTTTTTGATGCTATTCTAGATTCCTTTTTCACACCAGAAGACAGCATCACATGCTGCACAGGAACTTATTAAGTACTGCATTGACAATGGCGGAGATTTTCTCAGCCTTCCACTGATTCTGCCACAGATTTGAGATTCAGTGGTGCTGTAAAGACCCAACCTCTACTGTAGAAATTGACTTTGTGTTTTACAAGGGAAGTCCCTTGTTCAGTGCTGTCATGGGTTAGCATAGTTCGAGTTTTTTAAGTTTTTTATCCTTCAGCCTTGGAAGTGATCTTTTTGCAAAGAGGTGCTTACAGCTTTCTCTGGACCTGACCTAACCAATCAACTGGCTAGTTGGAATATTGACAACTTCTTTAAGCCACTTAAGAAGCTTGGTACGCCTCTGTGATCCACATTTAAGAATGAACAGAGCCCGGGAAGATCTCTCTCTCTGACTTCCGGCTTTTGGACAGGTAACTGGGGGGGGCTAGGGCACGGCCCGGCCGGGCCCTGCTCAGCACGGCC
>VXAD01011941.1:174078-449408 GCA_013399195.1 Dicrurus megarhynchus | reverse complement strand
AGCAGTTGTGGGGAAAGCTGCAAGTTGAGGGAAGGGACTTTCACAGGCAAGGAGAAACCATCCCGGGCGGCTGCCTTGCTGTGACACTGAGCCACAAGAGAACTGTTTAACTGTTTTTGTGTGGAGATGTCTCCATAGCATGAGCAAGAGAGACTCCTCTCCCTAAGTGGACTGAGAAAGGTTATTATAGAGATGGTTAAACTGACTGAAAATCTCGAGGGTTGTTTTGTATGTGTTGGTGGGAGGAGGGAAGAAGGTGGGGGGAGGAGAAGTGTTCTGAAGGTTTAGTCTAACTTTTTTTTCCTGCCTTGTAGTTCTGTTAATAAACTTCTTTATGCTTTTAAGGTTTAAGTTTTGTGCCTGCTTTGCTTTTCTCCTGGTTTTTATCTCACAGAAGGAAAATAAGCAAGTAATGGGCATTTTGAACCAAACCACTACAAGTGCCATCAGGCTTTTTTTAAATTTATCTCTTCTTATCCGTTGGGGTCTATAATTTCTGCATCTCAGATTTTTTTTTTTTTTTGCCAGGTTCTGCCCCATGTCACTCTGTTATCCTCTGTATTAATTCAGAGCTGGGTATTGGGGAGGAGGTCCCTGATAATTTGAAGACTACTTGTGTCTCCTGGAATGGTCAACTCCAGTTGTGGGCTGCACTGCCTCATAGGACTTTGTTCTGACTCAGCATGGTTGTTCCCTTCCTGCTTTGTTATCCCTAGCTCAATCTGTTAGTAATTTTATCAGGAGATCCTACTGTGCTTTCCATCTTTTCTGTATGGAGCATACACGGCAGTGTAAGTGTTTTGGGCTACCAGAAACAATAGTGTCATTTATGTGAACATAAAAGGGGGCAAAGTATTTTGTGGTTCTGTTCAGGCCCTATTATCCCATGCCAAGACTGAAAGAGCTGAATTCCACCTTGTTAAATTCAAATGAACTTTCAGTTGTTAAATACATCAACTAAAAACGCTGCTGTTAGAGAAATGAAATAGATTAGTGTTGCAAACCTTTCCATGCCACTGTGTCAGATGTTATTTTCATCTGTTTGATAAATACACTAAAAGAAGAGTCTGCTGTTTATTTTCCTTTAGGGCCGTATCACTTTTGTTCCTTGTTGTGAATCTCTAAGAGCAACAAGACGTTTGACCGGTGTGGAGTTGTATTCTTGTGGAACTTCTAACAGTCACAGCTCCTTCAAATCTTCCACAAACCAATTCAGGGTTTGAGTCAGGGCACAGATGCAGAAGTGGTTAAACTGGCAAATACCTCAGTAACTCAGACAGCATATTTTCATGATCGTTGGTGTGTAGCAAAATGGTATACTGGCTAAAAACCTTCTACTTTGGTTAATAAATAATTAACTGCATGGAAAGTGGATCCTGCTTCTCCTTGAGCAGATGTGGGGTGTGGAGGAAAGATAAAAACTCTCTCTGAGACAGAGGGACACAATATTTGGGAAATTTACCTCAGTTTTAGAATACTATCTAGTCAACCTGATCAAACCCTAGACACTGAGAGTTTTGTTAGCTTTTTTCCTCTTTTCCCCCTATAATATTTTGCTTTGATTTCCGATCGCAAAGATTGTCCCAGAAATTATATCTGAAATAGGCTGAATCTGATTTTTTCTGCATCATTTCACCTGCTTACTTTATACAAGCCAATGTTTTGGCTGATTTGATACCTGGTAATAAGGAAGACAGGTTGGTTTTGAAAAAAACCCAGAATGAAGATTAAAGAAATGAAAAGAATACAACTTCTTGTTGTGGCAGAAATAGAATGGGAAGAAATAGGAGACTCTTAGGAGCCCTTAGTGATAAAGTTGTGGCAATGAACTTTAATTGCCAACCCACTTCTACTTTTGTTAAAACACAGATTTTCTCTTTGTTCTAGCAGATGGAATTTTGATCACTCTATTCAGCCAATCCTCACTTGTTTTCTAATGGGTTTGGGTTTTTTTTTTTTTTTTTAATGTCTGGGAGATCCATCACCCCAAATAAGTGGACTTTAAAGGTCAAGAGAGCTCTTATCCTTTTAGTTCATTTCATGAGAGCTCTGAGCAGCAGGCACAGCAATCTCAGCATGGACTCAACGATATTTCCTCACAATGTAGCCAGAAACTGCATGCCTGCAGGGTAAAACAAAATTACCAGTGTTCCCCCATGAATGTCCTACACCTTGAGAGGCCACAGCCACAGAGCAGTTAGCTGCATGGCTGAGCACTAGCAGTAAATGCTTACTTCAATTGTGGCAACTGCCACTCAGAAGGGATGCATTTAATCTTGAAGGATAGATGTCTCAAGACATCTCCCCTAAGTGACACAAAGTCTCTGGATGTAGAGGGGAGTGCTGAAGGGTTCTGTATGTAGGCAGTTTCTCTCTGACTGTGGGGTAAGTGGAGAAAAATTGGTATAGCTGCTAATAAATTAGCTTTAATATTAATCCCCATGCCTAATGAAAATTGTTGATGAATGCAGATGGAAAAAAAAGTGAAACCACAGAACACAGAAGAATATCAAGAACATAGTAACACTTTTCTCATATTGCCTATTATTACTGATAGCAATGGACAAGTGTTTGCAGATTTTCCTAGAAACTATTTTGATGAAGCCATGAAATACAGCTGACGAGAATTCAAAATTCAAAATCTGTGGAGATTTCCTTTGGGACTAACGTTCCTAAGACACATGGCCTAGGAAAAGGGAAAGTGAGTGAACTGCTGCTGCACAGGGACCCCAGTGAAGAGTTCTGGACACAGTCACTCTCCCTGCCTGATCCAATCAAAACCTGTTGCCAATTGTTATTAACCATCCTGTAAGGAAATGGCAACAGCCCTGGGATTTCTGGAAGATAAGCTGCAATTAAGGCCAAGTATGAGTACAATGAGTACAGTTTTTCAGCAGTACCAAAGGGCCTAGGGGTCACTATAAGGATTTAGGCTGCAAACTCATCCAGGCAATTTTGAAAACTGTGTGAAAATTCTCACAGCATTTTATAGAATAGATTTTTAAAGCCTCTGCTACTGTCAGTAACTTTGTGAATTTTAAAAGTATAACCTGAAGGTGTAATACTGTGCAACCTGATCTAAAGGGAACTTTAGGTAACTTACTGTAAATGCACACAAACACACACACACGATTCTTTCTAGATATATTGGCCTATTTACTACGGTAGTTACCTGTTTAAGACTTGCTGTTATATTAAGTAAAATAGTGTGCCTGGGCTAATACATTTTCAGAGAGCCTATTTGTTTTACTGAAGAATTTATTGCATCAGTAATAACTGTCAGAGTGAAAGCGTGGTTAAAGTGCTAGAGACAGGACCAACTGCAAAGGGTATCTATCAAACTATCGACTTCCTGCCAGCGGTGTTGTGAACTCTTTTGTCATAAACTCAAGCACCCAGAGTTGAAACCTCGATCAATGAAAGGGGAATCTGGTATCCAGCTCTTTTAGAGAGGGCATCTCTTCTGTTTGACCCATTAGGACACAAATAACAGTTTTTATACAGTGCAGGTTTGATTTACAGCAAGCCTTCAGGTTACATACTGACATTTATATTTTAAATGAAGTGAACAGCACTCACCATCTGAAAGAGTTAAATACAGAGCTCCCAGATGCATTCTAATAAAAAGTTTTAGCCTCGTAACTGTCAAACCGAAATTTCATTACACTCTGCAGTTATTTACCATGCAGAATTTTATTTCTTTGTCTTTTCCTTTTCCCTTTTATTTTTTTTTTTTATTTCATTGTGGAAGAACCATGTTTTGATTTGTTGATAGATAGGGCTTCACAGGTTTTTCTTTCTTAAAAATACGGCATGAAATTCAGCTCTAATTCAGTTTAAATATGTGCTTGCCAACTGGAGGCATCTGGGTCAAGCTGGGTCACACTTTGCTTGCCTCTGAAGAGTTCCACTGGGGATTTAATTTTCAGATCAGTGCATTTGGTTGTTGGACATACAAGTCTTCCTCAATGTCTTCTCATTTTTGTTGAGCTCTGGCTGACCTGACGGGATTGTTCAAGTTGTGGACATAGTCTTTTTTTCTGGTGAGTGTTCGGGTGAGTGCCTTACATGTGGCTGTCCCATGACTGGGAGAGCAAGTGATGCTACCCAGGATATTGCACTGTTGTGCAGGGCTAGACTGTGTGTCTCTCAGTGTGGCAATGTGAGCTCTAAAGCCAGTGCTTCCCTGATGCATTGTGTACATTAGTAACTTTTAGCATGATTTTGGTTCATGTGATGAAGTTTGGATATGAATTTTCTTCACATTTTAGAGCTCCAGTAGGAGTGAGGGGCAAACTTCATCTTGGTTTGTCAGTGTTTGCTGCAGTCCATTTACTTTTTTGGAGGCTCGGGGGAGGTGCTCAGTTATATTATGCCTTTCATATATGTTTACTATTTTTACAGGGGGAAACTTTAATTTAAATCTGTGATGCTGTTAGCTTGATCATTACAGCATCATTTCAATATGTTTTGCTTCAGTCCAAACTTTAACAAATGTGTTCCATTCTTCCACCAACAAGAAATGTGGCCTAGGTAAATTGTTGCTCTGTGTGTGGTACAACAGTCTTCTACCTCAGAGAAGGAACTTGCCTTGTGCCTTAGTAACAGAATTTTTTCCTGGTAGATGGCATTTTTTGTGCCATTTATCTAAAACAAGGTGCTCTATTGCAATGCAGGAATTAAAAGCTTAGTGCATTCTGAATGCTATTCAAAATACATTGCCAGTTTTCATCTTTGAACAAGACCATTTTCTTGCCATAGTTTTTTTTTTTTTTTTTTTAATGAAAAAAGAGTTCCTTCAGACACTGATATTACTTTTGAAACTGACATGCATGCTTCACCTATGTGCTATGTAACAGCCTGACATGAAGTGGTTGATAACACCTTTATGTGTCTGTTTTAGAAGAATAAAAGTTCTGTGTGTGGTTCCTACTTTCATTTTAGTAGTTTTGCACAGAATAAAACATGCAATTTTATCAACAGATCTTGAGCTGTCCTGCTGTGAAGTAGGCCAGTTTATCTGGTGCAATCTGAATATGATTTGCTCATCCTCAGTTATGGTTGTCATCTCTGAGCAGTCCATGTGATCCAACCAAGTGCTGCTTGGATTTCACATGGAAAATGACATGTTCCTCCAAAATTAAACTCTACAATAACTATTGTCATAATGAGGATCAGAAGAGTTGCCTCCTTTTTGTGTTAAAGTGTTCTATCTGACACACAAACCAAAAATGCTGTTTGCATAAATATTAAACTTTGGGTGAATTGTTGCCTTGAAATATGTTGGAAAATTTGGGTCAGTCATAGGCTTTCTCATTGAAAAGCAGACAATATGAACTCCTGTTCTGGGAAGAAACACAAAGGAGTACAGCATGGGGAATCTTTCCTTCATGCTTTTGTTATCATGGTTCAGATCCTTATGAGCCACAACTGGATGCTCCTTCTGGCAAATCCAGATTTCTCTTAACAGTTGCTGTTGATGTGGTTCAGTTGTGTTATTCAGTCAAAAGCAAACATCTCACCATCTCTGAACAACACCTTTTAAGGCCCCCATGCCATTAGCACAGTATTTTTGTTTTAATTAGAATGAGTGATACGCTGCTAGTAAGCATACATATCATGTTTCCTTCTGTAGACTTGAGGCTTTTATGGTTTGGCTTTTAAATTTACTCTGTTTACAATCAATAAAGTGTGCTACGGGCTCAATAAGACCAAAATTAACTTAACACAATTAGCTATAATTTAAACTTTCTGGAAAGCTGGTCCTTTATTTGCTGTTTTCACTAAATCACTGGAAAGTGACTACAAGGCAGGGCGAAATCAGATCAGACCATTTAAACATAACTGGCATTTTTTTTGCCTTCCTTCAAACAGTTACTGTTTATCTTATAAATTGAAAAATAGGAGAGAAAAAGGTACTTCTTCTCAGTTTATGCTCTGTAAGGATCCTGGGGGTTTGAGGGGTTGAGGAGCAGGCTTATCTGAGCCTACTGGCTGCATACCTGAGATAGCTGGGAGTCACCCCTGTGCCCCCTCACCCGGGAAGCTCGAGGACAAGCTCTGAAATGTGCAGAGCTATTTTAGGGTAAGGCAGGGCAAATCAAGCAGCAAATTTCCAGATATTTTGTTTTTGGTAGGCCTTGTGGGCACTATTCCTTCCCCTGCTGGAGAACTGGGCTGCACGGTGAGGTGTCATCAAGGCAGGTACCCCTGCTCCAGCATGATGCAGCCCAAAAGCTCAGGAATGGGTGCAGAGCAAGAGCTATGGTTTATCCAGCCCTGATCGGAAGTTGGACAAGCATCTGTACTGTTTTCTTGCATTAACAAAGCTTCAAAAATTGACTCTCTCTTTCTTTAACTAGATGTTTTCATTGCCTTGGTCAGCACTGACAAACTGTGCTGAGAATTGAGTGATAAAGTAAACAGCATGAGTGATGTTTATTGCTGTTCTCAAGTAATGATAGCAATTTTTTAAATGATTTTTCACCTAAATGGTGTTTCTCTAAAATCACATAGGAGTTCAGGCTAATATTAAGACCTAAATTGATGTCAGGGGAGTTGTGATTTGAAACAGAGATCATACATTTTATTTCTGAACCCACATTTTTCGGGAACTCAGCGAGTATGAAGATTGTCATTGTTAACATTCACCCACATTCAATTTTGCAGATGCTTAACAAGTCTTTTTTAACTAATGACTTCACAATTGAAAAGAAATATGTAAATAAGACAGAGTTACAATAAACATTACAGATTAAGGATAATTAAACTACATTTATCCATGTGTCGTTTTAAAAAAAACCAACCTAACTCTTCCATTTTATAAATAGAAAAGCAAAGTTAACTAAGCAGTTAAAGAATCATACTTCCTTCTGGTAATTCTGGTCACTGTATCCAGAATTTTTTATAGCCCTTGTCACAGAGCTTCAGCTGACAGATATTGAGAAAATATGCATAGATAGAGTGTTTTGGATGCTAAATTAAATGGTGACATGTTAGAAAGCAGTGTATATATTTCCAGCCTGGAGCTCCCAGAATTATTGTACAAAATTCCACATTAATATCTTACTCAGTTTCTGCGATTATATCCTTTATATCAGTGAATGTCATGGCTGCCAGGTAAAATAAAACCATCCTATGCGTCCTCTTAGAATTATGCCAAACCTAATAACGTGTGAGAGTTGGCTCGCGTTCCTCCGGAGCCGGTGATGCCAGCCCGTCCTCGCAGACTAATGTGTAATCAATACGCCTTTCACCGGCGACCTGAGCCCCGGTGGAGCTGGCGGAGACGCCAGTCAATAAATCCCAGCCGGAGGTCAGTGCCACGGCAGCCCGGCGCCCCCGGGGCGGCCGCTCCGCCTCGGGCCCGGCCGGGGCTCTTCGGGCAGCGCGGCAGCCGCGGATCGGCGAGAGGTCGAGTTTGTGCCCGGCGGGGGATTGGCCTCTCAAACGCTGTTTGCTGTTCCTGACACTGACCATTAATTCTCCTCTGCCGCCGCGTTTAACCCTTCCGTGCCAGCCCCTGCACAGCCTCGGCCGGGGTCCCGGCACGCGGGGGAAGGATGCCTTCTCACGAATCTGTCCTGTTTTGACACTGCTGTTCCTACACCAGATTTTAGCTTTTTCTCAGTCAAGAGAGAATGGGAGACAGTTCTTGGCGTCAATTTCTAAAGTCAGGAGGGGCTACTGTGAAAATTAAATTTGAGGTGTTTATTCCGACACCCAAAATGGCCCAAGTCAGTGAGCTTGATATCTTGAAGCTGAAGTATTTGTCCCCCGGGCTGAATCTTCTCACCTTTTGTAAACGTAACTGATGTCGTCAGATAACTTCTACAGGAGCAACTGATGTAATTTTCTCACCTTTTGTAAACATAGCTAATGTCATCACATAACTTCTACAATAGAAGTTGCTTATTAAATGAAAGAACTTTGTGTCACACAAGTATATCTGCATTAGGTAGGTGGATAACATGTATTAGGCGGGTTCATGTCAAAATGTTCACTGCAAAAAAGATGTAGCTTTTTACCCCATGGTGTTCTTGATTTGAGGAACCTCCACCTTGCACTCTGTGCAGAATAAATGATGTCTCCTTTCTAAACTGGGTTCTGTCTGTATTTAGGGAGCTCCTAAAATTGGCAACAAGCTCACCCCCACAGGGCGTCAGGAGTGATGTTTGCTTACAAGCATGATATGCCTTTATAGATACAGGCTTGGAAAATGAAGAGCAATATCAAGTTCCTTTAGGATAACTCAGTTTTTTGGTCTTACTCTCCAATAGCTTAAATAAATACAGTGCCTCAGAATCTCAAGGATTCACCCAAAACTCACAGAGAACTAAATTTAGCATCATGAAGCATTCTTACACTACCCTTATCATCCTCAAGTGAGCAGGAATTACTTATCAAAATCACTGGTAAGACTTGCTCTCACGAGATTTGTAAAATTTTAAACCTCATTTGTGGACCATAAAGTTCTGTACAAGCTCAGATATGCAATACATATTTGACCTGCTGAGTACACTGCCACAGGAGGTAACCAAGTAAGATGATTTGACTTCAGTAGAAAGGGGCAGATACTTTTATGATCACTAATAACATTTTTATAGCTATGAAAGCCAAGATAATAAGGATAATCAAATCATACATTTCAGGACATAAGCGGATTATAGTAGCAGTAATGGTCAGGGAAGAATTTTACCTTTTGTCACCAGAAAAAAAAAACAAAACAACTCATCGTGACTAAATTTATAATTTAAAAGAACTTAATCATCTTAAAGTTGGGCACTGACATCTGTAGCATAAAAGGCTAGTCAGGGCTGAAGGCTACTCTGATATGAAAAAATCTTTGATTAACTTCTGCAGTGTGGTATCCAAAAAACACCCTGTTGGCTTAGGCTCATCAATTGCCACATCCCTCTGCCTGCTCTCTCCCAGTAATAAAAGGCCTGGCAACTAATTCACTTTTATTCTCTCCAGTTGTCTCTGAGCCTCATAACTCCCAATCTGACATTACTGGATTTTTATTCTCATTGAGCAAGATTGCACTCTTACTGCTTCTTTTCTAAAGCTGAAAAAGAGCCACATTACAAACCTTCAAGTGCTCAGGTACCTTCACTTTTCATATCCTGCACGTGATCCTGTCCTGTGTGCAGTGGACAGGAATGTCATCAGAGCCTCAGCAGAGCCTGTGGGACCCAGGCAGGAGATGGACCTCCATAGCACCAGGCCATTTAGGTGATGTGTTCCTGCTTCTGCCTTGGAAACTCACTGACCTCTCCAGGGACTGGCATGGTTTTGCAGTACTCCTTGCTCAGCCCATTACTGGGCAGAACAACAAAGCACCACATCAATGAAAACTTAACATGTGTGGTTATGGAAAGCATTAACCTGCAGCACTGTCTTTTGAGAAGAATAATAATAATGTGTAAGTGTTCAAGTCTTGAAAGAAATATTTGCACTGTTAATTCGTATATGTAAATGGATTTTGAGAGAGATGCTGCTGCTAGCAGCCAGATTGTTTGCTCTTTTCCCTATTATTTCTAATTAGAATCTATTTGCAGAAAAAGCTTCTAGGAAACTGTGTGTGGATAGACAGAATGAGGTTTCAGGACAAATGTGTGGTTACAACAAGTTCTAGAAGAGACGTGTCTGTGTAAGGTGAGTTATAAAATTGATATTTAAAAGGATAAAAATTAATTACTTTAGCAGTGAAGAGTTAGATATCTTCTGGTCTCTCTCCCATGTCAGTGATGAGCCTGTGTAAGCTCCAAATTGGTTTTTTTATTCCAATTTCTGCACATACCACCTTACAATAGGATAAATTGCTCCTCTCTCTCACCAGTTTCAGAGAAGCCTGGACAAACAGATCATACTGAACTCTAGAACCGCAGAATTAAAGTTATGTGAGAGAAATCACAGTATCAGCACAAACACTCCTTTTCTGGAGTCAGAATGATTTTGCAAATAAAAGGTAGTTAAGGAGAATGCAAGAAGAAGGCATTCTCTAGAAGCTACCCTCACACTGAAGGTAGATTTGTAGCTTTGCAAATAAAAAAGCCCACAAACAAACAAAAAACCCCCAACAAGAATCTGCATTGAAGACTAAATCAGAGTAAGACATTCAAGGAATGACAGAACGGCTGTTACTGAGATAAAAGTTTCATCAATAGGAATGGAGTTGGCTGGCTTGACATCTTAAGATGAATGAAAGTGATGTGTCATCTTCATCTTTCCAGTGCATTTGAATTTATTTGTGGGAAGCAAATATTAAGTTACATAGGACAGCCTATTTTTTCCTGTGGATCCGAATTGTAGGGAGAGAACAATTTGTTTCCACTCTGTTTTCCCTCCTTCCACCTCCCTCCTTAACAAAAATCATTAGAAAAATAGAGTTGAAGTTAAATCTAATCTTGAAAAGATTTTGTGAATATGTGTCCAACTGAACAACACCCACTTTTATATTGAACTAATTTCTTATGCTCAGATGGTGTAGCTGAAGCAGTGTTTCTAAAAAGCAGAAGTATAAAATTGTACATTGGGTATCTGCAGGCAGAATTATTCACAAATGCTTGGCACTGGTGCCAGTGATGGCTTTTGTCAGGCAATGGAAAGAGCTGTGTGCAAGTGTGCTTAGGAAAGAAGAGATGGCTTTTGATCCTTACAGAAAAAAAGTCTTTTGAGGAACATTTCTACACTGATTTGAAAATAGCAATGGGAGTGACTGAATATACAGAGGAATAGAAATAGCAGGTCCCATTTGTCTTCAGTGCTCTGATATGACCTAACACCCATTGCTTGAAATAAACTAAGCTGCTCAGCGGCAACTGGACACATCTGATAGAAAAATTTTCTCATCATCCTTTGGTACTTGAAATAATGCTATATTTTGCCTGGATTTCCTGTATCTTTCTTGACACTTATAAAACCTAAGCCCTTGGAACAATATATGGTCATTGCCTTGTTCTTTTTTTTCTGCCAAGATAAATCTCATGAATAATGTCATAAAAAATGTTGCATTGGAACTCAGAAATTGCTAAGATTTCTATAATATAGAAAGTTCTGGTGTTTTAAGATTAATTTATGTTAGTATGATTGCACAGACGCTAATGAATTAATCTGAAGTGTGCAAAATTTGTTGGTGGGTTTGAGACAGTGGATTAAAATTACAAGGAAAATTGGTACAAGAAGAAAAGAGGCATGAAAGAAAAAAATGCAGTGGGAGAAATCAGGATAGGAACAAAGGAAGCATGCTTATCTTATACTGGGGTTCACCACTGTGGAAGCGGGAGAAGTTCTGGAGAGAAGGTGCATACAAGAAGCTCCTAAAGCTATGTTAGAAGTCTGCTTGCCTGTAGGGCTAAGATAAAATAGTGTACAAAGGCTTGCATGGAAATTGCTTTTTTTTCTTTCTCTTTTTTTTTCTTTTACCTCCTCCCCAAAGGAAGATGGGGACACAGAAACATGTATGCCTAGAAGGTCTGGAACTAATGTGGAGAGGACACCTGGCATAGCAGGGGCTGAGATAAAGAAGGGCCACAGAAACTGAAAAAGAGAGACAGAGAAGTAGTGTAGAAAAGCACGGCTAGAAGTTAAGTTGTAATACATGCTGCAGACAGCTGTTTGAAAGTGTGACCTGATAAACAACTGTAATGAGGGGCGCTAAAATGGATATGAACCTTTTTTGTGATGACATTAGTGGCTAGAATAAATCTAGTGCAGCAAACACAGAAGTTCCTAGTGTAATTTTGAGGAAATAAATTAACGGAATAGATCTTGAAAGAAGGATATTCTTGGTCAACACAGAGAAGTTGGAAGTGGCAGGACATTGCAATGCCATGGGCCGTCGATCACTCAGGACAGCTTTGTTAAAATCACCACACAACAAAGTCAGCTTGTATCTCGGAAAAAGGAGCTAGAACACCATGCAGAATAGTTAAATTCCAGTGGAAGAGAGCTGTATTCATAGCACAGGTAGTAGTGGTAATGCAAGTAAACAGCATAAGTAATATACAAAATACAACATTTGATGCTGGTTTCTTCCTGTGGAAAATGAGGGTTTAATCTGTTTATTGGAACTTGAAAAAGATTTGTGGACCAAATGTTTTAAGGTTAAAAAAGTAGGCTGGGGGAACTCTTATTAAATGGTCAACACAGAGCATTGAATAGAGACAGCAAGAAAATACTTTCATAACTGTTGATATAAAAAAAGATATACCTTACAAAATTTCTGAGTTCAAAGCACAATAGATTCTAATTGATCAGATAAGGCATATAAGCTAATAACAGTTTTGTGTGCTGCAAATTGAGAACTCACTTCAGATAATCAAGAAGACTGAGTGAATTCTAAGAAATTAACAGGAAAAAAATTATATATCCAGACATTGTCAGAAGTAACTCCATGATGGAAGAACTGAGGAGAAGAAATATCATAGCAGTACTACCAGAAGCCTTAATGAGGAAAGGTTGCTGCTTTTTCGTAATCCATTCAAATATATCTCTGCAAAGTAGAGAATGCTGGCAGAGAATCGCCTCCACACCTAATCCTTTTCAGTCCTAAATTTTATTCATTCACACTCCTGGATGAGTAACATGTTGCTAATGTCTTTTTCAACTTTGCAAATGAAGAAACCAAACCCCACAACCCCTAAAGCTCTAAAACAAAACCCCACAAAGTCAACCAGAAAGGAACCCAGAGTAGGAATATTAAAAGCAGTATTGGGGGAAAAAAACCCCAAACCCAAACAAAACAGATGGAAATTTGTACATTAGCTACATCCCCCTGAAATACGGAATTACATTAATTTGGATTTGTTATAGCAAATTTCTTGTTGTACATTTCTTGTTCTCACCAAAGAGCAGTGAGTTATAAACCCTGCTGCTCCTGAACCCTTCAACTGTATGAGATGACTAGGTATAAGTGGCTTTTATAACCTTCCATAAGGATTTTAGTATGCTGTGATCTTTAAAAAAGCACAGAGTGGGTACAATGAAGTGAGTTAAATGAAAAGAAAAAACATTAACAATTGATTTCATCTTAGTATTTAATCAGCTAGAGGCCATGTAGGAATAGACTAAACATCGGCAGAGGGTCCTTGATTACAATCTCAGAACAGATGGGCATTTTTATCTTGAAAGGATGACCAGCTTATCTGCAGTTTTGCAGCTATCATGGCTGATCTATATCTTCTTTATCCAGGCTAATCAAGTACAGAAAGTTTATTAAGATAATAACACTGGAAGTTATCACCAGTTATGCTCTCTAATCTTGATACAGTTTTGCTGTGTACGGTGCTTCAAGAGCTCTGTCAGCCAACAAAGGCTAAAGTTTGAGGGGTATCATTTACACTTCTACAATGATGTTTTTGTTGAACAACAAGCAACTTAAAACCCAGTTTAAATTGATGGCAAAAGGTTATTTTCATGACAACTCCAACAGGTTAAACATAGGCTCTGAAAACAGGATAAAAGCTAGAAATCTTCCCCCAGGACAAGTAGGTTGATGTGTCTGCCACTGACTCCAGTTTCCTGGCACTGCCCACTAAACTGCCTTCTACAAACATGGAAGAAGAGATTCAGCTGGTAAAAATCAGTGTAGTCACAGTATTGGAATCTATGCCAGCTGATGTAGATGTAATGATACACATAGCCAGTGGATGTAAGCCTAGGAGAGCCGACTGTGGGGTATGTAAAATTAGCGTTTGCTTTTTTAATGCATGTACATTCTAAATATTGTCAAAATAGTCCTTCTGGTTTTTATTTTTAAGAAACCTAATTTTAAGATTAAAAGATATTCAAAGAGAGATTTTAAATTTGGATTTATTTTTAAGCCCAAGTATGCAATAAGAGATTTCTTCCATCCTATTAGGCTGTCTGCATTTTTGCATAATCATGAAGAATCAGTTGATTTCTGTTAAGTCTTGTATCAATACAACACTGAGCCAATGATCTTGCTACTTCATGGTACTTCAGGTGGAGAGAAGGCTGTTCACAACAAGTAGAGGGATAGGGTTTTAACGGTCTGAAAAATTTTTGGTTTAAAAATTTTATTCCCCCCTCCAAAAAAAAATGTAAAAAATTCAGAGGCATGCCTACTGAACCTCATTTTGCCTGAAGAGGTGTCTTGACGTCTGCTTGATCATCTACATGTGTGTAGAACGAAGCACAGTCTATATTAGTCGTAGTGCCTGGCCTTGACAAGTCAGAAATTCTTGAGCAGAGTTGCTATGGGGCTTTTGACTGAAAGATCAATGCTTAAATAAAATCTGTGTGCTGATTACACATCTCCACATTCAATCAATGAGTCACTGAAATTCCATAACAAGCTAAATATTGATGGCTAGAAAACAAATGTGTACAATAGCGCTTGACTGTTTTTTCTCTTCCTCTCCCTAATTTCACCCAGCCTTGATAAATATGAGGTTGTTACTGCCAGTTATACTACATGTAACCAGTCATTGTACTGTAAAGTGCTACCGTTTGCTGTTATTGATCTTACCTATCTTTTTAATTATTGAAGTGACCTGAGGCTTGGTTTGGTCAGTCATGCAGGTCATTCTTCCACCTTAATGATGTGAAATGTTATTGTCAGGGTGAGGGAACCAGAGTGCCCATAGTTTAATGCTCTTTTACATGCCAATTATTCCCCAGACTATAGAATAGCTGCACTCAATTAAATATCAAATCTGGAGGTCACCTGTCTTATTCTTGACCTCTTTGTGACTATAACATAACAATAGAAATCTTTGATAATCTTGCCTTTCTTTTGAAAGAAATTATATTCTAAAATTTATCAGTGATGTTCCAGAAAGTCAGGTAATTTTCTGCTAGAGACAAATTTGAGAAAAATAGTCACATTGTTTGACACCAATTTAAATTTAAAATGGACTTGAGAAGAAATACTTAATCTGAGTCAGAGAGATTCTCTGTTTTGTCATGTGCTGGTTTTACAAGCAAATTGACCAGTTTTTCAATAAAAAGTTGTTAGAGACAGTAAAATTTTTGTCTTGATGAGAACATGTCCAGTGAAGGCATGATGGTGCTGATGGTGGAATGGAACGAAGGGTGATGTGTCAACACATTTACTGTGTTGGTACCATGGATGAAACACTGCTGCATATAAATTAAGCACCTTTCAGGAATCCTCCACCTTTTGTATCATGGAGAGTACTCCATGCAGTATGTAGTAAAATCCAAAGATAAACCACATGAATAAGTTTTTCAAGGAATTTTTCAAGAACCTCAGAAACCTGTTCATAACCTTGTAGCTAAATATACTAAAAAATTTGAGATTTTTAGCCCTTTAATTTTACTGCTAAACTATCAAATAAGTTTCAATTTTATTCCTCTGCCTCTTCCTAGAGCTCATAGGAAATGTCTTCAGCATATAATTTGTTGCAGTCTGATGTATATTTAGAGAAATATCTGGCCATTTGATTTGTGATCATATGCAATTCTCATGTATATGTATATATATATATACACTTTTATATATATATATATATTAAAAATCTTTATGATAGGTAGGGGCAAGAAATATTTCGAGAAGAGGTTTTAATTTGTGTCATGGCAGGGTTGTTCACCTTTCCATCAGCATATCTGAGCGCTGTTCTTTAAGAAGACAGTACAGCCTAGCAAACAGCGATGCCTGAACCTTTACTCTGAGCCAACATCCCTTTCAGTTTCTGATGCTTGAACTAGCCACTGTAGCTCTTAATTCCTGTAAAAGAGGACGTTATATAGCCTTAGAGACCATTTGGAAATGGAACCAAAAGTTCAGTGCAGAATTTTGGCATCTGCTTAAACTTGTCTTCTCAGTGGATGTGTCCTGGCAGGCAGCAAATTTCTGGCTGGTGCACTTTACTGGCATTAGTCCCTTGAGCCCTAATGGCCTAGGATTTGCCTATTTGAGAGATTTTCTCTCTTCAGCTGACAGAGCAGTGGGCAACAAATCACTCTGGGTGTGCTCCAAAGCCCACTAAAGTCAATGGAGACATTTGTGGAAAGGGAGGTTAGCAGGACAATCTTTAGTAATGATTTCTCCAGAGCTCTCTCTTACAGTTGGTTTACCATTGATCTGATTTTTTAACCTTTGCATCAAGCTGAAAAACCCACTTCACTATTTCCACTCTACTGAGAAAGGCTGAGCTGAGAGCTGGAAGGATCTTTTGTTTGTTTTCTTGACATTAGGCTGGTGAGTATTCACCTATCATCAGAGGGATGCTTCTTTATAATTTATATTTTGGGAGGGATGCAGCATACGATAGTTGGTTATTGAGGGTTTTGTAGATATAAATGAATAACCCAAATTATACGTGGCTATAACAATCCCCTCTCCTACCTCCCCTGAGATGTTTCTTTCTTGTGCTTTCTACTGCAAGAATAAATACTTGAAGCAAATATGCTTTGTTATATTGCACCAGGGCGCTATGGATTTTTAAAAAGTACCTTTTCTGTGATATGTTAAAAAAAAAATCTTGGCTGATTACAACTTGTTAGCTTTGCTGCTGCTCCAGTTCCGTTTAGGAAAAAAATATGGCTTTATATTCCCTCCCACTGATTTTCAACTAAAACAGAACTTAGTTGCCTGCTGATCCTGCTGGCTTTTTTAAATGAAAAACTTATTCTTCTTAAACTACTGGAAAATTATGTTTAAAAATCAGCATAATTTCATTGCCTTTTATTTCTGTCTGTCATGAAAACTGCTAGGCTGCTTTCTGGAACAACCCAATGTAATTTAATGCACAAATTTAGTTATAGTTATGAATATACTGACTGAAAAATATTTCAATGATCCAGAGATATTAGTCACTCTACAGTAAAAATGGCTGTGTGCATACAATGGAAGAAAAAGAAATCTATGTCTGTAGGTGCCTCTATTTCATAATAGATAATTGCATGAGATTGAGAGCTGGCAGGTTCAGTAAAGAGGGACTCTACCTAACCAATGTACCAAAAGTGGTTCAGCCATTTAGGTTGTAGAGGACATACAAATTAATTCAGAATGATGACATCACATGCCAGTTACTTATAAGAATGGTAGAGCCAATCAGAAGAACAAGGAATAAAACACTTGAAGACTGAGAGAAAATGTTAATTTTTCTGACTGCAGGACCACCTGGTGGCTTTGCATAAATTTCCATGTCTCTTCAATAGGGACTATATACACTAGAAGAACCAACAGTGGTGACAAGTTCATATCTCGCCAAGGTCAAAACACAGATGCTGTTCTGAACCTCTGATTTATGAAAATTTGGGGTGATTTATAAAACTAGACTTTTTTTTGGTGAATTTTGCACCATTTTATTTTCATTTATTCCTTCTGGAGTGACTGAGTACCCTTTTAAATTCTAATACTTTCTAGCAAATAATTTTCTAGAAGACAGGAGATAAAGGTTTGAGCACCTCTACATATACAGAATGGTCAAACTCAGTCTACCCTCTAGCAAATAGTTCTGTGTGTAAGACACAGTATGGGTTACAAGACAAGAATAACCATAAAGGGCTTATATAAGCCAGAGAATTTCACTGGAAGGATTATTCTGCATCAAACCCTTATTTTTTGACTGAGTAGGAGGCAGGGGAAACATTGACTACACTGATGGAAGAAGTTCATGTAATGGAAAATCTGCTCCATCTCCCAGTTTCCAATGGTTAGTTACATTCACTGTTCAAACCATGTGCCTGGCTGTGGCTGAAAAGATCATAAATACTTGCAGTGTACAGCTCACATAGTTTAAATTCAGCCAACTGACCGTCAACTGATCCTTAATGGAAAGTTCAAAGAAAATGAGTACTCTATACTGCGGGTTTCCAGTTCCATGAGAAACCTTTTGGCTTTTCTCCATCCCTGTCTATACTATTATTATTAGGAAGGTATCACACAGTTCCAAGTCTGGCACTCTTCAACCAGTGTCTGCCTAAGAAATAGCTGAGGAAGCAAACGATGGATATATTTTCCTGTCTTTGAGTGATATGATTTTGTCACTTAAGTATGGTCTAAGGTGTATGACCAACATTGCAGGACTTTGTCACGTTTAAAAAGGAAAGATAACACTTCTATACCATTACTTTTTGACTAAAGGAGTTCAGCTTCACAAGGTTTCTAGAAAAAAATTGTTTGCTGCTGGCTCACTCAGAATCTGAACATAGTTGTTGCAGTGAGTGTACGTCTTCAAATATGTCTTCAAATCATTTGAAGTAAGGTGACTGCCATAATAAATCAGATTGGTGACCCAGCAGTCTTAGTGTCCTGTCTTTAACATCTCCTGGGACTGGATGTTTCAGAAAAAAAGAAAAAAGAGTATTCTTGAATTCCATCTGTTGGCTAACTTGCACAGTCATTTTCTACTAGTAACATGATATTCATGCTTAGAGTGGTGGGAAGTCTCTTCCACCAACCCAGACTTGATCTGTTTCTTTAGCAGTAGCCTCTGAGCATTTCAAGGAAGCAGACACAGTCTTGTGAAGTTCACCTCGATGCTGCCTGTACTCCTCAGAGACTGTTTCTCACTCATTACTGCAAGTGGGCGAGTGCCTTTTTCAAGCCCTGTAAAACTGGAAAATCTAACAGATGGTCGATATGGCCTATATGCCTGAAGTTCCTTCCTATCACTCTGTTGTGTTTCCAAAACTACTTTTCAATGTGCTTTCCTTGGAAGTCATTGGAATATTCCTGTTTGGTTGGATTATTATATTTTCCTTTCCAATTTTTTTTCCCAGCTGTAATTCAGAAATACTAGGAGGCTTTTGTCATCATGTAAACATATTTATAGTAGATTTTGAGGGAAGGATAATTGCTCAGGCTAAGACTTGTATCTCCTGCAGCATACTTTAGGGAACTATAAATCAATTTCAGTGGAATCCATGTTTATATTAGACTGTTACTTCCATTACTTCCTATGGACTATCACTATGGCATTTAGCTTGTTTTTCCTACTCATGCTATATGTTCTGAAGCAGTGGTTTATTGACAACAATCCAGACCACTCACTAGTCTAACATAATCACTACAAACATAACCTTTACCTACTGGTGATCATCAGAGGGGTTTCTTTGGTATGAGTCAAAAAATTATTGTAGGGACATTTGGCATGTAGGGTATAAAAGAGAGTCATGGAAAAGAGAGCTACACTTGTTTGTATGAGTTTGGATCTTTCAATGGTGTGAGTCCTCTGTCAGCTTGTTCTTATGCTGATGGTTGTTGTACAACATACACATTAAGTCTAAGGAGGATTTTTGATGAAGACGTTAGCTCCTCTCTGCTCTTTTATCTGCCGGGGGAATTCTATCAGTGTTCACCTAAGCTTTAGGTTTTCCTATCTGGCATCTTGACTGTGGCCCTGTATGACAAGTAAAAAGTTTTACATTAAAATTTTTAGCACATTGTTTTCCCTAATTTCCAAGGAAAATGTTATGTTCATCATGGCTAGTAAGGCATAAAAACTGATGCTAGTGAAATCTGTGTGCTTCCCTGACAATTTTACAGATCCAACATGGTCCATAGAGCAATAAATGTAGCATTCAAATATTTTAGAACTGATGTGGAGGGATCATACAGGAGAAGAGGGAAGTTTAGGTGGTAAATTTTAGCCCAGCTTCTGTAACAAGTGACAGCACTAACTAAACTGCAATATCAGGCCACCTTCCATCATAGGTGTCTACTGAACTCAGTATCAAAATTACTGTTGACTTCAAAGGGGGTGGAATTGGGTCCAGCAGTGCTTGCAGTGCATGCCTGCTGCTTGCAAATAGGCTGCAAATGTCAAGACAGGGACTTCAAGGACAGTACTGGAAGACATGGTTGGCAAACTCTGCCTCCACTCCAAAAATAACCAATGTCACTTTGAGGAGGTGTACCCAGTACAACTGAGCCTTTGAGTCAGGCATCTCAATTTAAAATAGTAGAAAAAAACAAGACATAAATTTTGTCCTGGAGCAAAGCTATAATCCAACTGGGTGAGAGGTTTCTGATTATCTTCTTTGTGTAAGATGAGACCTTTCAATACCTGTATATGAGTGTGCATTTATGTTTTCGTGGGCACATAGTGTTCCTCTCCTCTCTTCCCTAAAGTGTATTATTGAAATTCAGCTGAATTCCAGAGCTTGGAACATAGCAAAAATTTTTCAAAATTAAGTAATCAGAATAAAAAAAAAAAAATATTGATTTTTGATAATGCATTATACATTAAAGTTAATTTTAATTATAATTACCCATTTTAAAATAATAATAACTTATTTAATACTTCTGACCTTCTATCATGATACATAGATATTTATGCTAGCATTTGAAACAACATGTAGAATGTTACCCCTCTGGATTGTGTATGTGAGGACTTTTGATGGGAAAACTGCTTTACGTCACACAAGGAAGGTCTTGTTCTCTTCAGCTAAATGTGGCTGAAGTTCAAAGAAAATAAGTGAATTCTTAACGACTTGTATATGGTCAGACTGAAAACTTTTATAAGGAGTATCTTTTTTCCTTTCTGCCAAGGTAGGTTTCATATTGTTGAATCATGTATCAAAGTCCCATAGAACAGGTCAACAATTTTAATGAATTTTTCTACTGGAAATTGTGGAATAGTCAAACTAGGAAATATTTGTTGAACATGGTAGTTTTTGTGAACTTCCTTCTTAAAAAGAAATCTTGTTGGTTTTTTTTTCTTTCCCAGCTGTCAGTGTTTATTTACATGTGAAATCACCTTTCAGCTTCCAAGAGACAGTTTGAAATAAAACAATGCAAAATAATTTCAGCAAATCCCAGCTCTCTAATTTATGCTTCTCTTTCCCCTAATTTTTCATCAGTTTGCAATAATTTTCAAAATGTTGACCTCTTCTGATACGGGAGGAGAAAAATCAGTCGCAAAACTCCTGTTGATCTACACTATATTTTTCTCTTCATCATTCAAAGACATCTCTCACACTAGAGAATACGGTATTAGCAGTCAGCTGAATACCAGTCCCACTTCCCAGGAGCTTTGATGCTCATGTTCTGCTACGGAGCAAACATTTCTTTAGTCTCAATGATGGATTTCTGCAAATTCATCTCCTTCCTTGCAAGACAGTATTTTCTTACAGCTTCCTAGAACTGCATTCTGCTAGGGAGATGTTTGGATGGCTTATGTTACAGCTCTCAGGCCTGTGTATGTGTACCAGAAAAGTACATTATCTTTGCTTCAGGGATCACCACTGCCTGTCTTTATTTACACTCCACTACTGTACCCTCCAGCCCTGTCATTCCAATAGTATTCTTGAAGAGAGCTTGATCCAAAGCACATTACAGAATTGCAAACTCTCTAAAGAGTTTTGTGGCAATGTGGCAAAAATGGTTATAACTTTTGAAATGCTGTGGAAATATTTGCTGGAAGCCAATGAATTTCCTTGCAAAAATGTCACATATAAGTGGAAGGGAATAGAAAAGCTGGGAAACAATTCAGATTTTTATAAAGACAGAAAAAAAACCCCAAACCAACAAACCACAAAAAAGAAAGTTAAACACCCCAACCCCCTTAACCTGTTGGGTTTGCCCAGCCTTAATCAACTCTTTGTGATGCCCTCATTAGTCCAGACTTTAATGCCAGGGTATTGAGTCTTCTATCTGGAGAGGAGCTTTGAAAGGAAACATCATAATATGTAGTGCTTGTACAGATCAAATATGCATGTGTTAGTTTTACAGACTGGTGTCAGTGTTGCATTTATTTATTTGGGACAGTGGTGATAATGTGTAAACCATTTTGCTCCAAGAAAACAATGCACTGGGATCTTTTTTCTAAATATTAAATTCTGGTTTACTCAGGGCTTTCTCCACCCACTTTAGATGAGGGAGGAAAAAATCTTGGCAAGCGGATGCTCTGAGGGGGCACATGGAGGCGTGTGTAATCATCTTGCCAGTTTAATTAACAGTGCTTTTGACTGATATGTGTTAATGAGGATAATGTACAGTATGGAGGGAAAGAACCCTGTGTGCTATATTAAAGGGACAGGTGCTGGGCGTATTGGAAAGTTCACTAAAAGGAAATAAAGTGTATGAAGTGACTTAGAAAAGGAGGGAGAGGAAACATTTCTGAGAGCACATGTAAGGGAGTAAATCTGTGCACCCAGTTCACGTGCCTTCAAAGTGGCTCACAGTGGAAAATGAGGGAGTGGAGAGAATCTGTTGGCTGCATGGTTCTGCCTAGGCCAGCCAAGGGAGAGTGGCTCCTGCCTCCCTGTGCCTGGCAGACCTCATAAAGTTGTCTCACCTGTGTACATGCTCCCCTGTGCATAAATGTTTGCAAGAGTGGGCCTAAAAAAGTGTCAGACATTTGACATTCTGTGCTGCTTCTTCTGAAATGACTCCATTTATAGTTAAGAGCAATCAATGAAAGATTTCCTTCTGCATAAGGGCCTGATCGTCTGATGCTGCAAGAGCCTCCTGCAAGGTGCTGAGTACCCTCAACTCTAAGTGAAATCAATATGATTGGGCACTAGCATTTTTAATTCTTCTTATTTAAGGGATATTTTTAAACCCTTTCCTATGCTTCAAAAGTAGAACTAACTTTACAAGATTTATTACCAGCCTGAAAAGAAAGGGAAGAATTCAGTGTGGCAAGCATATTTATCTCAAAGATATCCTTGGAGATTGACACTGTCCTATCAGGGCCTTTCAACATTTATAAAATTTATGTGTTTGTATAGTCTTTACTTCAACAAAGTTGGATGCAATTATTTCCAACACAAAATCTTCACTTTCAGGAAACAATGGTATCGGTGGTCCAAGAAGGCTAGTTCTTTGTGACTGTTTCAAGCTGCCATGCAGTGTTATTTTTTTTTTCCATGACCTTATTTATTTTGGAAAAGGACTAGTGAAGTGCAGATATTCAAGTACAAAATAATTTTCTGCCTTCAATATTCACAAATTTTAAGGCCTTATACTTATTTCCATTTTTCCATTTTTAAGCCTTCATCTTTCTACAAGATTCTTGTATTTTAAATCAAAAACCTATAAATGTGAGTTGCAATTAAAGGAAATATTTACAATAATATTGCTTTGAATATCTTGAAAATTCATTACATGTTCACTGTAATAAGTGTTCACTGTCTTAAACAAAAATCTGATATTGCTGTATTTGTAGTGCATTGAAAATTATCTATATCTGTAAGCATGTTTGTATTTTATATATATATAACATATGTGTGTGTGTGTGTGTATATATATATATACATATATATATATTTCTGTAATCAAAAGAGAGATGGTCATCTGCAGGTAGCCTGTTCAGTCTCTTTGAAAAGAAGAAGCAGAATACTCTGCCAAGGCTTTAAATGGCAGAAGAGCTCCACAAGCTGGGGATAGGACCAATGGATAGTACAGTGCCTATAGCAAGCAGGAGAAGATGTTAGTATTTCTTTTCTTAAAACAAAAAAGAACCCCCAAAACCCTGAAAAAACCCCAAAACACCCCCAACCCCCCATTTTTGTCATGAAAACCCTGTTCCATGGCCAGTTCAGTGATAGGAAAAAAACAGTGTTTGCCCTCAGAACAATGGCTTTTGTGTAAATAGCCTTAAACTGGTGCAATCCAGAAACCTTGAATATTTTGGAAGCTAGTTTCCTGAGTCTTCTGTCTGTGAGAAACAAAGGCTACCCCCAGAGAGAGGTGGTTTGACCAGTGTCCTTTCAAAATAACTGCAAAGTGGGGCTAGAAAGAAGATAACACAGTTACCTCTTTATTTAGGAGTGATTAATTATAAGGATAGGTGCTTGGTTTTTTATTATTTAGGAATGTCCAGACTTATAAATCCGTTTTTCAAGAGAAAAATCAAACTGTCTTTGTTTCAGATTTTAATGGTTATGTCTGAAAGTGAGTAAAAGTACCCCAAAATCAGAATGTGAGAGTATTTTCTATTTTCTGTATTTTAACAGTGTCAGCATCAGCATTACAGATTTTTGACAGTGTAATTCCCTTTTTTCCTATAAATTTTTTTTTATTATGTTTCTTCAACTAGAGAGGGGTTAAAATCCAAGACAATGTTGGCATAAGATCAAATGGGTATCAATTGGTTGTAAACACATCTAGGACAGAAAGAGAAGATTTATAACTAACAGAGGACTGAAGTTCTGGAACAGTTTTCAGATAGGAGCAATGAAGAGTAAGAAAAAAATCTAACGGGTTTAAACAAAAAGCTTGATAAATTTATTATCAGAACTATATGACCTGGTTGCCTCCATTAGCCATAAACTGGACCTGATTACACAGGAGTTCCTTTCTATTTTTGTTTTCCCAAAGAAATTATGCAAGAACCGGTCTTTGTGCTGCAGAAATACAACGCATTGCAAAGTACCCTAAGTAAATAAAAAATAAAGCAATCTAGATTCAACTCTTACCTGCATTTGACATCAATAACCTTTAGATAAAAGACAGAAACTGGTATTATATCCAAGTGCAGGCCCCCCAGTTTTGACCTTTTTTACTTCTTTTCTCAAATAAGGCAGATTTCAGACACTAATTTTATTCCATCTCTATTCAAAGCAGACATGAGCAAAAACATTGGCTGAATGTACTGTTATTCATTTTAGGGTCAGTATCTCATCCTCCCTGGACAGCTTTACACATAATAAAAGAACTAACATCCAGCAGAGTTGAAAGCCTTCAATAGATCAAGGATCAGGCTCACAGTTTTAGAATCTGTGCCTCAGCAAAGCATCTGTTTAACCCTACATATGCACTTCATTCCAGTTGAAGCATATGCCTAAATATTAATATGATTGCAGACAGACTTCAGGGCATGCTCAAAGTTAAGATCACACCTAATTGCTTTATCAAATTGAAACCCTGCTTAATCTACAGGATGCACAGGCTATTAATGGATGATGTTATTTGAATAATCATCAATACAATGCCCTCCATTATTTTGATTTATGTATTGAAGCTTCCATTATAAGCAAGCATCTCAGAAATACTGTGCAAAGTTAACGGTACAATTATTAAGCCAGCCACTTATAAATAAGAGAAAAAGAAGAATAAACTAAGAGGAAAAAGAATAAAAGATAGAGACTTTCAGAATAAACATCACTATTATGTTCACTGTAACACAGTAGATATTAAACTATATCAGGTGCCCTGTTTTTTCATTAAATAATGAATAAAAAATAATGAATAAAAACTAAAGTACAAGATTACACACATTGTTCTTACCCATTATTATCTAATGATGTTCCATTCTTCTTAATTCAAGCATTTCTGGTCTTGTGTGCTTAACCGTCCTACTCTCAGTTGTATCCGTGTTAGTATTGTTTTCCTACAGACAGTTTGTTAAGAGATTCAACCAAAATTATATCCTTTGCTAGTAGGATTTTTTTTTTTCTGCTTACCATTCCATTATAAATTTCATGATACTAATTTAAATGCACCTAATGTTCACTTCATATTCTAGATAACTGTTTTGACTGATTTTACTCACTGGGAAGAACAATTTTGGCTTTGTTATTTTTTTCAAATCTTCCTACATTTTTGTAGTCTGAGTCTTTTTTCTCTCTTATGTACTATCTGATGTATATCCTGAAACATTTGCGATCAAGTTTTGAAACAGCAGGTGTCAAATTCTCAGACTGAGTATAATAATCACAATAATTTGAAGAAAAACATTGAGCCTCATGGAACTGGTAATAAAGTCAGAGAACTAAATGTGTCATTTTTCAAGGGATGATGCTATTTTCAAATAAATGCTTAATGAACCCAGATCTTGCATTTTTCTTTTGCATGATATTATGCTTCATAGACAATCAGAATATTTTATTTCTATTGTAACTTTTTCACTTTAACAGCATACAGTCCATCAGCAAATAAAAAAGGTATACATTGCCTTAGAGTTATAGAAATAAGGTCTCTTTAACACTCATTGCAATAACTTTTACATTTGCCGTGAACATTTTTAATACACAGAAATAATTATCAATAAAAGTACTGTGATGAGGGTAATGGATCAATTATTTGCATATATTTTAATTTTGAAAATGGATTTTGCTGTTGAGGATAACATTAGCGCTTCTGTTAGGGAACAGTTTTATAATTAGGCGAATACTGTACCATAAAATACTCATCACCATAGCAATGGTTTTTCATGGGGCATAAGTAAGTTGATAACAGAGGCAATACATTTACTACAGAGATTATTGTGGTTGAATAATGCAAAGTTATAACTTCTAGTAAAACACCTACTAACATAAGAAATCATGGCACAGTCACACTACATATTGACATTAAGAGTAATTTTTATGAAAGGCATTAATATTTTATATAGCATCCTCCATAAAAAGTATAATAACATCTCAGTGTCTTACAGTGTAGTGTCTCATATGCTGCATCTCATCTTAAAGGGTCATGTGTGTGCATGTGTATAGGAATCACTTCAACCCCTCCTGAAATTCCTTTATTTATTTATATGTAGTGTTCTAATATTAACCATTTCAGTATCTGAATTACCACAAATGTCTGGAGAGCAGGAAAAAAAAAAAATTAAAAGGAGATTGCATCCCTAAACAACATTCAAATTCTGACAGCAAAAAAATTAGTCTATCCAACTGAGCTCCAGAACAGAAATTCAGGTAGGTAAAATGCAATTATTTCAATTTGAAATCAGGCATAGCACTGGGTAAGGTATTGTGGAAATTTCTACAAGGCCTTTAATGACGACAAATAGCCCAAAACTTTGTATTATTTCTCCTTTTGACATTTCCTATAACACAATCTATAGAAAACACAGCTTTGTTTCTGACTTGAAGTAATGGTACCATCCTCTAAGGCACAAACTGGCTGCTTTCCCCCAAACGGTTCTCCCATCTGAGGATTAACACATGCCTGCTCTGCTGAACTTGTGGTAACAGACCCCCTGTAAGGGGAAGACGACAGAGAAATAAATGTTTGTTTTGTACAAGTGCGTAGAGAATTACCTGGGCTAGAGACCAAGGAGAGCAATGCACGTGAACATTTGTGGGGGGCACAAATAAGGACAGCAGAGTCTCTCCCACTGAGCTGAAACAGACCAGCATCATTAAATACTGGCAAGCAGAAATAACAGCAGCCCTAAATCAAGACTTTGTCACAAGCTTCATGCCTGTGAGTCCTACCACTGAAGTCAGTGGGACTTAACTGTTCAGGGGAAATATTCATGGGCATTTGCTTAAAAAATGGCTTCAGGCATGGACAGTAACAGATGCAGAATATTTCTGGAGCTGTTTCATCTCAATGTGAACTCAATGCTTCCATACATATTTCAAATAATCATAACAAGACTTTCAATAGCTGTTTCCTACACAACAGTTAGATTAAATCTCTTGCTGGTGACTGGACAGTATTTGTATGATAGTTTTCTTCTCTTTTCATGAAATACAATCAGTGGCATATTTTGGAGTGGATAAAGACTGGGGCTTGCTCTATTGGTAAAACAGATATTTGTGATGATGTCCATTCAGTTGAATAACACAGTTTTTTTCTAAAATAGCACTGGATTATATGGAGAACTCTTGAATTAAAATTTGAAAATAAACAATTCTGAGATCTGTTAGAAAAGCTCTAATAGCAGGAGCTATCATCTACTGTTCAAAGTATTCCATCCTCAGTGACCTGACCATGTAATAACATGATGTCTGTTGTGAGACTGAAGTCACTGAGAACTGAGTGACTGAGAGTCACTCTGTTACCAAGTACCTGACTTAGTAACAGGTCACTCTGAGCTTTCCACCTTTCAAGTCGTCTGACAGCATCTTTTCATTATGCCTTCTTTGAAAATTATTTTATACCTAAAATTTCACAGAATCCCAA
This sequence comes from Dicrurus megarhynchus, assembly GCA_013399195.1. Lineage (NCBI taxonomy): Eukaryota > Metazoa > Chordata > Aves > Passeriformes > Dicruridae > Dicrurus > Dicrurus megarhynchus. Next base: position 421,612 of record VXAD01011941.1, on the reverse strand, counting down.
AATACGTGGATGCACTCTAATAGCTTATTATCTTTCTTATATTGTGATGCCCAAAACTGCCCCCAGCACTCGAGGTGAGGCTGCCCCAGTGCAGAGCAGAGCAGGACAATCCCTCCCTTGCCCGGCTGGCAATGCTGTGCCTGTTCCCCCCCAGGACAGAGTTGGCCCTCCTGGCTGCCAGGGCACTGCTGACTCATGTTCAACTTTCTGTCAACCAGGAACCCCAGATTTGTGTTGTAGGTGCACAAAAACTTTAAATTATGGAACATGGTTTCCCTTGAAATTATCCCCAAGGAGTTTTTAAACTACTGTGTTTCAGTTTCGCTTAAGCTAATTTAAATGTTTTATAGCATGGGAGGGTTTGAGGCTTGTGTAGCACCTGTGTTAGAAACACACTTGCAAAATATCATTGAGAAAGGAGTGGACTTGTTACAAAAGAAGAGAACTAGTTGTGTATTGCATTTCTCTTCCAGTGTTTCTAAATCCCTTATATTTAAAATGAAACAAAGGATTGAGCCAATTTCTCCCATGTTGGGTTTTTTTATATATTGGCAAAACAATATTGGATGCATAAGAGATTCCTAGAGCAGAATCCACATGAAGAATCCAGGCCTACCATGGCTAATGGATTTTTTAAAAAGAAACACACTAATGTAAATTATCTCAGATAATTCTTTATTTAGAAGGCAGGAAATAACACAAGAGTTTTTACAGCATACCACATAAGCAGGCTGACATTCTAAAAAAGACATGGTTTGTTTCAGCCCTGTGCCTTTTTATTATCACATCTTATTACATTATGGTTTGAGATAAAAATCACACCTTGGGCATTTGAATACACTCAGTTTCACCTCCTCCCTCACAGGTGTCCCTCGAGGTACATTGTTATGTTACAGTATCACAGTGCTTGTCATATCTTATTGCTTACTTGCAGATTGTGGTAATATTTTGAATACTGACAGAGTGGGCACAACCTCTGAGCATCAGCACCAGTTTGCACTAATGTAATGTGCCACTGCACCAGTCCTAAAGACAACAAAAGCAAAAAAAAATCTGCAAAAACATCTGAAGACATGTTGCCCACTCTGCAGTATGTATCAATTTATCTATTTTTGGTATGACTGTGAGCAACATCCCTGTCACCTATGCGCTACTGCCGAGAAAACAGTATGGACTGCATGAAAACTTTTGGATTCATCAGCTGTTAGGGTTTAGTGCACTCACTGACAGACACTGAATCTCAGCCACTCTGCTGTGTGGCTGCTGGGGCTGGAGGAACAGCGACAGTATAGGAGGGAGAAGGTGTGATCCATGTCTATGGATATTCCCTGAGCAGCAAACCAAAACTTGAAACTGAGGTTTCTCTGCAGTGAGTGAGGGGGAAGAGGCAATTTCCACTTCTTGCTGGGAAGGCCAGACTGAAGGGGTGCTGTGGTGGAGGTGGTGTTGGGGAATATTGCCTGTTGTTGGTTAGTAGGTTGAAGAGGTGAGATTTCAGAAGGAAGTCAGAGATCTGGGATGTGAAGGAAAGTACAAAAAAAAGAGGAACTATAACAATATCTCCTGTAATTCATGTACTTTATGCCAAGTGAAAGAACATAACGATACATGCAAAAAGGTTAGAACAATGTAAAGGAGAACTAAAACTAAGAATTTCCTACTGAAGAAACTACAGACACCAATCTTAGATTCCCCCTTGGATTTGAATATAGCAGATGCTGCAACAGTTGAAAGGAGAAGTAGCCACATGTAATGTGGAAAGACTGGCAGCAACATCCTGGGTGAGAATATCTGGGATGTGTCCTTCGTGTTGGCACTCTCCTGTGGACAAAGGCCTGATGACCAGGGTGTCAATGTCTCCAAGCAGTAAAAGCCATCAGATCTGGGATAGCAAACGTAGGAGTATCCAGATCCAGGAGGGTTGTATCCTAGGTGAGTGTAACACAGCCTTAGTGACCTGTGTGATAGCCTGGACATGCAGCTGCAATTTAAAAGGTGATGAGGATTGTCTCAGTGATTTTAAGGGTCTTTTCAGCCTTCAGAGCAGTCTAGGGGCAAGAAGATTGCAGAAGTGCTTAAAATGATACAGAGTCATAACCAAGATGGACTTCAAATGTGTAAGTGTTGGCAGCAGCAGGGGAAGTGTGATGGAAAAGAACACTTCAAATGAGCACTTTAGGGACATGAAAAAGCAGCTTCTATGGGGCAGGAAAGAGGAAAGAAAGACTTTCAATTAGAAAAAAAAAAAGAAGTTGTCTGTCAAATCATAAGTACATTAACGGGCTTTAGCAGTTTTAAAAAAATCAAGTTTTGAAAACAGGCCAAATTTGCATACATTTTTCATTCAAAAATTTCAAGCTAGTCTAGTGAATAAAAATGAGACAGACAAAGTCATTTGTTCAAACTCCAGCTAAAGTTTCTAATGCAACTTATAAAAGAATGTTTGATTGAAGTGACCACATGGCTGGGACATGTGTGATTTTTTTCTTTCGAGCACTTCAGAAATTGATTTCTACTTTTGATTCTACAATTGCAGTTGTTAGAAGATCCATCAATGGATGAGCTATCACAGAGAAGGACATGGTCTGGTTTACAGAGTATAGTAGAGATTTAGCTATATAGCTCCCAATTAATGCTGAAGGAGTTGTTCAATTGGCTCTTCTGGGATAAAAAGTATAAACACAAGAAAAATCTCAATGTAAAAAGCATGATTTGCTTTTGTCTGGCTTTGCACACATATCCACAGTAATTTTGAGTTTGATTTTGCTACACTTACCTTTGTTACATTGTATCTCTTTTTTTCATAATCAATAGAATTCAAATATGTACATTTTCATCTGCCTGTGGTTTGATTTGTTTAAAAATAAACTTGGTACCCTTCAACCATCCTGGTTACATTCGAGAGAGGAAGTAGTGGCAGTGGTGACTGTGGTCATGAAGAAATTTGAGTAGGTGATGGGGGCCCTACAGCCATCTCAGCCTCAGGTTTTACTGAATTTTACTGTACCTTGTGACAGTCGTGGGCATGTGTATCTTTCTCTATTGAGTAAGAGACCTCGTGCTCCTGTTCTTAGTGAGGAAATGGAGTTCACATGACTGCACTGCTAGCTCTCTACAAATTTAGGGCAACTCTAAGTCATTGAATAGTTTGTTAACTTCAGCCAGCTTTATCCATTCATCTTGCATGAAAGACACCCATACATGCCACAGTGGCGTATTTTGTTTTGGATTTAAGTGCTGTCGATGTCCATGCAAATAGCAAGCAGCTAAGGGCCCCTAATGATCAGAGAGCATGCTGTTGCCCAGACCTTGGGAGGCTTAGGTAGGTAGGTGGCTTAACAGATGTGAGATGTGGGACTTCACAGGGAAGCCACAGCTCTTCTGCCATTAATCAGAAGGCAGGAATAAACATGGCCCCACAAAGTTTAACCTGCTTGGCAACACTGCTTGAGGCAGGAACAAAGGTTCACCTGTACTGTTGGGATCTGTCTTGACACTGCTATGTACTTCCAGTTTTGGGAGGTCATTTGAGTCTATCTGAAAGGGCAGGAAGGTGGCTCAGACCCTGCCCAGCAGAAAAAAACAAAATTGTAGTCATTGCAAAAGCCCCTTCTTTCTTTATTTTCATTTTTTTCCCTCTCAATCATACACTGGTATTGTTTTTTTTCCCCCATTTTTGGGTCACACATGTCTGCAGGCCACAGAGAGTTGAGAAGCAGCCTGGGAGATGAAGAGCTTATGGAAATGAGCTCTCCTCCTCCTCCTCATGCAGACTGCTAATCCTGATTCAACAAGATTTTTAATTCCCTGTCCGTGGCTGTGCAAACAATTTGCTGATCCCCAAGAGTTGCTCCAATCCAAGGCTGGAGTAACTCTCAGGTGCAGCTGTGAACAGGATTTTGGTTAAAGTCAAGTTCATAAATATTTGCCTAATAAACCAGACTCTTTAAGCACCAAATAAAACAAGCCCAGGCTGGGGAGGAGGTGGGGAGAGGCAGAAGGATGGAGAGAAAAATACCCCTAAGTTTTTAAACATTCATTTAAATACTTTTCAGTACTGCTGATATTTTATGTAACACTGGCTTTATTTATGTATTTATGTATTTTTCTTTGATGGGGGATTATTTTTCTCACTGCAGTTTTCTTTTGATTGATGCAGTGTGCCTGCTCACTTTCAGATATGGTTGGAGAAGAAGCAGCATAAGTTGGGTGACTGTATTTAAAATGGGTAATACCAAATGGTTTTAAACTTTAATATTTCATATAGACATTTAGTTTCACAAGTAATTTATTTTCTGAGATGCAAGTTTCTGCCTGGACAGTGTTGATTTTGAGTAACTTGATGTTCATTTCCCACCTCTGCATATTAATATTATTTGGACAGTGTAGTTTCAAAATACTTTATTGTTGTTGGATTCTTTAACAGCCATTAAGGAAATAAAGTGAACTCCTTTATATCAAGATATTGTTTTATTCCTTGTGATGCTTTTAACCAATGTATTCTTCAACAAGAAAAACAGCAGCCTGTATTATATGAGACAACTCTGTAAATCATGAAAATCATAAGATATAAAATGGAATAATTTGTAAAATTGTGAATGTTTCCCAGTTAAAATATATACAGCTTGTGTCAGAATGACAGCTGATATAAATGAACATTCCTCTATCAACTTTAAATCAACTTTGCTAATTTACACCCATTGAGAATCCTTCCCTTACCTGATGTCATTTTTTTTTTTAATCTGGCAAACAAAAACTCTCCTTTTAAATCAGATGCCTCTGAAAGTTACAATCTTAGTAAAAAGAAAAACAAGCAAACAAAATTCCTCACTTCAAGTCCTTGAAGAGAGTTGACATCTCTCTTTGATTGCAGTATGTTTAATTGAACTTCTGAGTGATTCCTCAGAAAAGAACAGACCAAGTATATTTAGATTTGTCACTGAGTTACTTCTTTTTGAAGACAAATCTCAGCAGGTTTTGAACCAGGACAAAAAAACAGAGGTTGAATTTAATGATCCTTGTTGTACTAATATTTTTTTTAAAGAGAGATGAGGAGTATTTAACTATAGCAAAAGTGTGACTGTAAATCAAACATGTCCAGAACTTTATTCATCAACATTATGCCACCAAACAGATATACCTAGAAAAAGATTTATTTAAGAATATTACAGAAGTGCTGGGAGAAGAAATATATGCTTCTGACACTTATACCTGTTACATTTAAATCTTGGTTATGCATGCTTAATATTGCCAGTTCTTTTGAGTTTAAATTTCAAATATACTTAGATATAGAAATTGTGACGTCAGCTATCTCAACATGGACTGGATCAGTGATGGTACTTAGCATGCATAATATTGCTTTTCAAAAACTATCATTGTTTTATTTGATCTGGAGATATTAAATGGTCATAAATACGTATTAGTCAACATCTCACTTTTTTAACTAGGAGGAATATTGTGTTCTTAGTTAAAAAATAAAAAAAAACCATTACTGATGATTAAACATTTATTGTGTTTTGACTTTGGCACCTTTGGGAAAAAAAAATATTCTCGGACCTGGTCTAGTAACAAAAAGTGGTTTCCATTGAAATCTAAGTAAAGAAGAGTCAGGTTACATCTGTCTAATCCCTGCCATGACTTCTAGGACTTGGTAAAAGCTTTAGGTTAAAGTAAGGTTGAGTTCACATCTTTCAACAGTATAAACTTGATCTGTAATGTTTTAATGGTCATGTGATTCTCTGAAAAAACCTTCACCAACACCATATTGGTGTTTCATGGAAGAAAATTATAGAAAAGAGATAAAATACATATCATACTTACATAGAGATAACATAGCTCGTGATTGTAAATGGTAAAATACTTAACAGAAGTCTGCAGAAATCCTAGCACTCATATCATGAATTGAAGTGTTGGGGTTTTTTTCAAAGGAAAATATTTTACTTTTCTCTTTCTGAAGGAATGTGTCTGTGAAAGTCACCTTCCTTGTGACTAGTGACTCAGTTCTTGAGCTGGTGTAATCCTAGAGCAGGCTGCAGAAAGCAAAATGCAGACCTGTTGATTTCTTCTCTGGTAATTTATGAGGCCAAACTTTTCATGCATCAATAAATGGAACAGTTCCTGCTAAGTCACATGAGCAAAATGAATGAGACTTGGCCTTCCATTAATGAAAGATGTCACATTAAGTAGCGTAAAATATGTGGCAGGGAGCTTGAAATTCATGGGACCATATGGAGCAATGAACACATTGCAAATATCTCTTCCCAGGTTCCTGCTTTGATGATGATTCTGTATCTCTTTTATAATCTGAATTGCCACATCCCTTCTGGATAAGAGAAGAGAGAGCCCCTCTGATCACCAGGCTCTCACTGCACTGATCTTCATCCAGAAGAACCCCGCAGCCTTGTTTCTCCTACATTGAGGTTTGTGTTTCAGAGCTGGTGTTTCTCAGCTCAAATACCACTGAAGTCTTCTGTGGAGAAGCACACATTACTTTCTTGAGCTTCTATGGAGAGCTGCTTGCTCCTTACTATTTTTGTTTTTTCAGGAGTTTTTTCAGTCTGGTTTCTGACCAGGATAATCATCTCAGTAGTGAGGTTTTACCCTGAGGGCTGTAATACCATTGATACCTTTGAAGTTCAGCTCATTGTGCCTTAGTGTATTTTGCCCTGTGTACTGGGTCTGGCTGAGATACAATTATTTTTCCCCATAGCAGCCCCCAAGTGCTGTGCTTTGCATTTGTAGCTAGAAAAGTGATAAACAGCAGTGTTTTGGCTACTGCTGAGGAGTGCTCCAGCAGCATCAATGCTGTCTCTCCAACCCCCAGCTCTGCTAGTAGGCTGGGAGTGGGAAATCTAAATACCTGGGCTGTAGCCCTGCTTCCTGGGAAGTGGCCGGACATCACTTGCTGATGGGAAGTAGAGAATAAAATATTTGGGTTTTTTCTTTGATTGTGGAAGCACAACCTTTGGTTTTTACTTTACTAAACTGCCTTATCTCAATCTATGAGTTTTTTCAATCTTATTTCCTCACCCTTTTCCAGATGAGAATGGGAGGTGACAGAACAGCTTGTTGGGCACCTGGAATCCAGCCAAGGTCAACCCACCTCACCCTGATCAATTTACTGTGCCTCTTTTGACAGGAGTTTTGCTGCCACTGCAATGCCTTGGAAGGCTATTCTAGTCTTCTCTTCCTATCGACCACCATCTTTGAAGGTTTTGACCTATTTAATTTTTTTAAAAATAATTATCTGGAGGGATTGAGTGTCCTTTTTGTTACCTCTCTTCGCCTTACAAAATTACAAGTCTTGTTGGAGTTTGTTAAGTTTCTTGCTGGCTCAGGAGCTGTCATCATTTAGTCAACATTTCTAACTTCCCCCAAATCACTGTCATAGTCAGACTGCATAAGGTTTGCCTTGAATGGCAGAATAATATTAGTTGGAAGGTATGTCTGGAGGTCATCTGGTCCAGTTTACTGGTCAAAGCTGAGCTAACTTTGATAGATTCTATTTCTCAGGGTATTGTCCTATATACTATGACCTTTTAATAAAGTCAGGAGACATAATCAAAGTGGAATTAAAACAGTGAGGATTCTGCAAAGGCACTTGAGAACGTATAGACCATCCTTTTTCCACCTGCATATTAGATCATTGCTACCTCATGAACCTAACTGTTGTGTGGTGAATTTATCCCAATCACCTGCTTCAAATAATATCTCTAAACATGGAACTCCAGTAATCGTTTTGGTCAAGAAAGTGATATTCGAGATCCCTGATGATTCATTAATCTCTACAGGACTGAGTGACACTTTAAGCATTCAAAACAAAAAACCCAAACAAACAAAAAACCAAAACCAAACAGAAAAGAAAACAAAGAGGCATCCTTATGTCTTCTGTGGCTTTGGAAATCAGGGCACTTATTTAACTGCTAGCTGTAAGCACCCACATTTGAAAATACAGGTCATAACTCGATAAGAAAAGTGATACAAATCTCTTTTGCTAGAGTTATAATGTGCTAGGCAAACAGTACACCCCCAAAATGAAGCCATCTGCTTAAATAAGCCATCCATGGATTGTGTCTCTCTACACGTATTTTTGTGATCCCACTGAGGGCAATGCATTTCCATAGCTGGCACAGATCACTGTTTTTCTCTGTGAGCCACCCAAATTTGAAAGATCTCTGTCCCAACTTGCATTCTGATTCAAAACAATTGCACATTTTCCTGATGTTTTGGGACCTGTTAGATTTTGTTATCATTTTTCTCCCCATTTTGTTACTTTCTCAGGTAATACATTACAAATAAAACTACAAATAATATTCAGGTTGTGTCACCTTGGAGAAAGCTTTCACAAAACATCACAGAGGAAATAGGCACAGATAAAACCTGTGAAGAAAATACAGTAGGATGTACATACACTTCTCCCACTCATTGTTTGCAATTTGCACCATTTTTGCCAGTGTTTGTAGGCAGACCTAGAAAACAAGCCACTGCATCACTGCAAAACATAACCTTGGGACTGAAACTATTGAAGAGCTCATGACTCCACCTCCTCTCCTCAGCTTTACTTGCTGATGAAGAGTGCAATTCCACCATTGTCCAGGATTTTTATGCAAACTTCCCTGACAATCCATGTAGAAAATCTTCAAGCCTGCTCCAGGGAATGCTTTATCAGCTGACACAATTACAGTGGATAGCAGGCTGGATGCTACTCCAGTCCCCCGTGGACCCAGTGCCTGTGGTGGAACGGAGCTCCAATCCCTTAACCCTAGCTGGGGCAAAGTTGGGATGTAATGTGGGTGTCCTGCCTTTCAAAGAAATATCCTCTCTCTCCCTCTGCTGTTGACTAGATAATAGGGAAAAAAATCCCATTCTGTTCTCATGTTGAGAGTTCTTCAGTTCTGCAGACCAGGTTATAACAAAATATGATGCTTAAACCCAAACATATTCATTTTCAGTGGTATACATCTTGAGGGAATAGTTGTTTGTTGTTTTGATAAGGACAGTAATTATGATGCACTATAGTGAATTCTCCATCCAAGAAAACTTTTTTGTTTTGTTTTTTTTTAGTATTTAATTTGAGAAATACTTCAGTTCTGCAATAAATCTTGGATGATCAAAATAGCCCTTTCTGACGTTGCAATCCAAAGTCTTGACTGAGGACTACACAATGCTGGCTTGGAGCAGGACCATTTCTATTATCTTCTCTAATCCATCTCTTGCACCATGCCCACATGCTAAAGCATATTTTCTTTCATTTGACACTTTTGCAAATTATGGAATTACCACCTCAACTCACAGGTTCCTGACAGCAACTTCAAGAGGAAGAAAAAAATTGAGCTCAATTGCATATGTGAGGTTTTTTTTATCAATCTAGCCCTAGGTGTGCAAGGATCTTATGCTCATCAAGTATATTCAAGTAAGCTTTTTAGAACTGGCACTTTACAGAGCTAATTTTCCTTGTCAAAGCCAGCAAAAGCAATTATATAATGTAAACATTTGATTCGCTTTCATTGTGTAGACTGTATTTTTCTTAACCCCACATTCTTAAAAGCACCTTAATTTCTGTGGAAAGCATATGCATTTGTGTAAAGACTATGAGGTCGATTCACTCCATTGGTGCAGTCTTGTTGCTCCCAGTGGCACTAATGGAAGTTAAGCATGTGCATCAAGGGGCTAGTATTCAACTGCTGGGTTGAACTCACAAATTGTTTGGTAAGTTCCCATCCCTGTACTCAGCTACTTTTGTATATCTATGTAAGTGTGAAGAGGTTTTTAATTTAAAAACATATTTCTACCATTCAGTATTCAGCCCTACTTTTCAATCTAATGCAGTAGATTTAGAGATTTATTTATGGAGCAGATGCCCTCTGATGGAAGCTAAAAATTAGTCTTAAACTGACCTTATCCTGGTTCGTATTACAGAAACCATTAGCTTGTATTATCACTGGTTTGCTGTGAAAAGGCTCTGGGGCTTTACAAGCATTCCCCATGCTCCCCCTGTCCCTCTGTGTCTCTTTGACATTGTGCCACCCCATTGTTTAGAAATTAAAATATTCAGTGTTCCCCGCACTGCATGCAAACAAATGAGCGTTCATGCAACCCATACGAAATAATGGTGTTGACCTTGTTAATAGAAAGATATCCTCCATCTAAGGCTAACTTCCTACTGCAGTAGAGAGACACTAAATGTCTGTCTGCCTTATAGCTATAAATAAGAGAATAATTTGGGCAAACTTCTTTTGCAAAAACTTCATTCCAGCCTACTGAAGAGATAGCAGACACTTCTTATCTGTAGTAAATGCTGTATCGTGCCTGTCACCCCTGTGTTCATCCTGTATTCATGCAGAAAGAGATTCAGAAAAACTAATATCTGTGTTTGTAAAACAGACTCTGGGATGTTGCTCTGAGACACCTCACCACAGCCAGCCCTGGGTGCTCTGCAACATCCCAGCAGTGTAGAAGTGACTCCTGTATTCACGTTTAAAGATCAGATTCTAGGGTTCCTCCTGGAAATATCCTACTTTCTTGATTGCCCGGACTCTTCCACCTTGTAAGAGTTATTCATGGATGGGCAAGAGTCTGTTTGCACTGAACATTCTGCAAGGAATCATCTATGAAGGATTGTGTAGAAGGGGTGTGCTGCTTCCAACCATATGCCAACAGTCTCTCTTCCTCACAAGAGCAGACTGTAATCTGGGTAATAACATCTTTCCTCGGCGAACAATTCTTCTTTTGGGTGGAATTCAGACCAGTGCAGAGGCCTCAAGAACTTCATTGGTGCACAGGCTCTTTCCTATGGCTCTTCGAATAGTGCTGGATTTTACCCCTAATGAAGTATTGAGTGGGCTGCCTATGAGTCTCAGGGGAAAATGTATTGGAGTGCTCTGGCACTATTGCTCCCACTTTATTGTAAACCCACTCCAGCTTGCTCCATGCTTCTGGCTTGGTGCCTAGCTTTGCAGACAAATGTCAACCTGCCAAATATCTTCCATTTACATTCCAGCCCATTTCAGAGACCANAAAAAAAAAAAAAAGGAGAGAGGCAGTGACTTGTCGAATTTCCTTCCTTGATCCCTTAAGGGAAAGGGGTTATTACTGACTGTTGTTGCACAGGAACCACCGTGAAGAATACGTGAATAGGAGGGTGGGAAAGAGACAGAAAAAAATGTCTTTAAATCATAAAACTGTCAGTGAGCTTAAAAACACAGAGCAACATTTCAGTCTCAAAGCCAATGTAGGAACTGTTGTACATGTTATGGTTTCTAAGGGATTTACTCAAAGCTATACCTTTTTCTTTCTGCATTCATCAGGTAGCAGGCACAGCATCTGGTGGACAAATTAATAGATTCAGAGGAAAGTTTATTTCTTAATATATGAACATATAGAAATGTGTAAAATATTAATCTGTGATTATAGAAAGGGTTTTAAAGCACTGAGTACTGTAAACTAGTAGCTGTACTATTTCTGCTTGAGAGAGGCTCTTTAAAGGTTAATTCTCAGGAGAAACTAATTCAGATGCTCTGAATAGTCCTCTTGAGCAGCTCAGCTGACTAGATAAGGAATTGAGGGAGACCAGTTTCCTAACTGAGATAGCTAGGGTTTACCACTGGGGAAATGAGCCTAAGAGCCTTACTCAACTTTCCAGTAGAAGGAGGAATAAATGTTACTGCAGGCCTGTGGCTGCATACATTATGTCTGACAACCAAATGCAAACAAAAGACGTTTGTCAGGGTTTGGAGCTGGCACAGAGCACCATGCTGTATATCTCTGAATCACACAAACTAGAGAATTGGACAGCTGTGGGGGTGAACCACTGATACATGCTGTAGTTGCTTTCATGGCTGGGTATTTGATAAGAAATGAAGCTGCTAACTCTTGCAATGACCTTGTACACCTGGCCTGCATGTACAGGGAACTGGTGCTTGTGTGCAGGCAGGTGGAACTTGTGCTGTTGTGTGAAGCCGTAGCAGGCATCAAGATAACCTGCCTCGGCTCCCTGCAATATATCCTGCTTTGCATTTGCTTCCTAAGCACCAGTTCTACCTAGATGCTTTTAGTGTTGATCTGATGGGATGGGAATCCAGTTCAAGTCCCTTTATGTTTCTGAAAACACAGTGATACCCAGAAAAGAAACTCCTGGGTAGATTTGGTCAATTCTTGTTAGTACCTTTTAGTACACCCTCTGAAAATCCTCAAAGGATCTTCTTCTAAAGGGGAAGAGCACAACTTTGCCTCACAGATAGTCAGCTGAGGGCCTGTGCAAATTTATCGCTTGGCCTCTACCCACCTGAAGCAGTTCCCTGTTATTCACTGCCCTTTTTCAAACTTTACTCTGATAATTAAAATATTACCATTGGGAAAAGACTTCATCACCTCAGACCACTGCAAGTAAAGATGATTATGTTATAAACTGACATTGCAGATGCTGAACAAAAGCCACATGCCACCAACAACTAAACAAAGTGACTTCCTGCTTAAAAGCATCATAACACATGCATAATTAGCTAATTAAGCTACAAAATAAATAATTATCCAGTGTAAGAGTAAGAGGAGGAAAGAGAGGAAGGGTTAAAAGGTTACACACAGACATATTTTCTTCCTCTGGAAAGATAACCAAATCTTTCCACCAGGAAGTCACTAGCTCTCTTTGTGATTTTCATTTAGGACTGCCTACTGAATGGTTGCTAATTACACATATCCACTGGAAATGGCGGTGGCTGTTAGCTGTGATCTTTCTGGCTGATGAACAGTCTGCCTTGTCCACCCTCGCTGCAGGTTTTTTTCTTCCTTGAGAAATTGCATAGGAGTGCATAAGAGCAAAGAGGTGCCTGGCTGTGCCTCAGGAGATGGCTGCTCAAGGCTTGCTCCTCCCCTGCTTCCCTGCGTGGTCTTTGGCAGGTGACCTGGGGCTAGATTCAGGCAAGGACAGGGAGATCTTGAGTCCTTTGAGAGTACCTTTCCAGCCCCCACTCACCTGCCACCTCCCCAGTGTTTCTCATGTTGGGATGAGGAGATCCCCCAGTGCCTCTAGGTCTGGGCATACCACCAAGTGTCTTAGTCCCAGGTAACTCAGTGCCTAATTCCTGCCTGTCTGGCTGGGGATCTACAGATGAGGTATTATTTTGTGTGTGGTCCCCTTAGGGCCTCAATCTGCCAGGTGACCTCAGCGTGTACACATCCACCAGAGGCGTGGTGCCACGAGTCCCACAGTGAACCCACAGCTTGGGACCAGGAGACTTTAGCGGGGTTTCCTGCTCTGCCTGAGAACCTTTGAACCCTCCTCACCAAAAACAGGGGCAAGGGGGAGGTGTTCTCCCCATCTTTGCTGTGGAAGCCGTTCCACTTTGCGTCAAATAATTGCAGATTCATTAGAAAGAGATAGGGAGAAAGCAGGACCGAGCATGACTGGCAGTTTGGGGCCCTCACCTGGAAGGGAAGGGTGCAGACCCAGGCTGCCATCCCTGTTCTAATAACTATTTAAGTATTTTATCCAATGGCTGTTTAATATAAATCACATAAATACATTGAAACGGGACTGGAGGCCAGGTCTCCTTCCTTCCAGGTGAGTGCCCTGACTAGTAGGATAGAGATTCATGCTCAGTCTTGCTTTCCCTCTTTGGCCAAATGAATCTCCAGATGGCTCTTGCAAAATGAAACTGATTTGGAAGGAGGGACGGAAGACTCCCACAACAGCTTCCAAGTCAGGAGCAGCTGGCATGTAGAGATCCTCCAAAGATGGCAGCACCTCCCAGCTGAAATGTGGGTGCTGTGACCCTGCCTTGCATAGGAATGGCCAGCCGCGGAAAGAAAATCATGTGGGGAATCCCAGCTCTCTCCCTCTTCCCCTCAAAGGAAGAGTGCCTAATCCCAGGGGAAAGGTTGACTTTGACCCAAATCAAGCCATGTAAAGCCCTGAAGAGGGTGAGTCTGTGTTCCTAGCACTGCAGTTCCAGGTGGGGACATCATATGAAGGCTATGTCATGGGATGATCACCAAGAAATGCACCCTTAAGCCACCAGATGCTGCAGAGATGATTTTTCCTTGCACAAACACCCCTTCATCTCCTTGTGCCTCAGTTTCTCATGAGCATATTTCTCCCACTGTTCATACAGCCTGTTTATTTAGTGTCTACCTGTCTTACAGCGATGTACATCTTCCAGTAGTGCAAAGTGTTCATTTCAATCAATAATTTCTATGTATTTTCAGACCTGATAATAATAATAATTAGTAGCAAAGAATTCTCAAAGTAAAATTCCTACAAATAGGTAAGAGAGGGCATGTTTGGGCATTTTGTTTCAATACAGGGTAGGACTCATGCTTGAGCTAGATTCAGTAAAAAAAGATCTGACCCTAAAGATTTGTTCGCTGAGCCATAATCACCAGCCTGAAGCTGCTAGTCTAAATTATCTTCTTCCAGCACTTATTTTGATTTGGCCTAAATGAATTGACTCTATGGTAAATAGATGCATATGGAAACATAGGTTTCTCTTAATAAAATAGGGTACTAAAATATTATGGCAAAATGTTTGTCTGGGTAGTGAGATCATATGCTTTCCTAGATTCATTGACTTGAGTACTGAATGTTTTCTCAAATATCCCCTAGTGCATATCTGGCAAGATCTCAAAACATTCTTAACGCAAATTGTCTTTGGTCAATAAATACCAGAACAGAAGTGTCCTAGAGAAGAAGATTTATGATATGAGCAATACAAACACACCCATAAATCAGAACAGGATCGCTTTCAGGTAGCACAGTCGGCATTTATGCAAATCACAGTAAAGGCAGGAATACACATATAGGACTTTTAACCAATGGCTTACCTTTCAGTATCTCACATCAACCAAATAAAATCCCAGAATTTTCTTAGGAAATGAAACACATGATCTAAACTACCTCAACCATGTTGTTTTATCTGTAGATAATAATTTGCTTCTTCCTTATTTTCCCTGAGTTGGTGAATTGGATGCTTCAGATTTGTAATTAGAATATCAATAAGATTTCAAGGTATTGCAGTCTTAATTCATTGCAAGTCTGCATTTTCTGAAGAGAAAACAAAACTATTGACATTGGCAGTAAATTGTCTGTTGCCCCCTTCCTTTTCCCCCTGGGCTGCTTTAGCTCTCCCAGTCTGGCAGGTAAATTTAGAGCAGGGCAGGCTGTGTGGCCAGAAGGTGTGTGTGGGGGTAGGTGAGCAGCAGAGTCATTACCAACAAAGGGAATTAGTGCTGCAAGGGAAACAAGGCAATGCATGAGGTGCGTAGCAACTGGGCTGACTGTGGTAAGAAACAATGCACAAAAACTCCAAGCAGAGCTCAGCAGCCCATCAGGTCACAAGGGAGATCTAGGCAGGTGTGCATATTAATGCATGAGACATATAGGCAAGGGGACCAGATAACTGCCTTTGCAGTTACAGCATCTCTCACAATCCCCTAATTCTTGTGCTACCACCATGTGATACCTGGTTTTGAAGCAGAACATAGTCACATGGCAACCCTATATTTTACTGCTTGTGGGTAATTTTCTTGTCCTGTTAGAATTGAGTAACTTTGTTTTTGCTATCAATGTGTGGTCTAATGCATATATCATGTCAGTGCTTCACCAAGCTGACACACGCATTAGATGCACTGACAGTAAACAGGAAGTAATCCAAAGTTATTAGGCAGGAAAAATATAAAGAAGCCTGTAAGCTCTTACACTGCAAAGCTATCAGCAACTCCAAGATTTTTTTCTTGTTGCTTCTCAATATTGAAGACTATAAACACACATATTAAAAAGCTTCGTTTTCAAAATCTGTAAAAGCAGAAACAGCTACAGATGTTCATGCTGTAAAAGGTAGGGCTTAGGTGAATTGTCACTTCACTGAAGCTGGAGTCAAAAAACCCATTGGCTGTCCTAAATCTGTCCCTGATTAATGACTTTACTTTGGAAAAGGGTTAGAATGTCTTTTACTATCTCGCTACAAATTCACATTTGTCCTCTTTTGTAGGCCTCCATATTCTCCCTGTCTGGTAACTTTTCACAGCTGGAAACTGCGTTGTACCTCTAAAACTGGTTATAAAGTTACTGCTGTTTTATCTGTAATCAACTATTTTTCCCCCCTTTCAGACCATTATATGGCTGTACAATTTTAAACATTTGTCGCTGGAAGGTGCTCCAGCCCTGTAAATATTGAATTACCTGAAAATTTTTCTCTGTACCTCCTCCAGAATTAAGTAAATAGTCTTTAATTTGCCAAGAGCCAGTCCTGGGAGGCATTTGTGAAAGCCATTGTGACAAGGTAAGGGTGGATAAGTCCTATGGCATTTGAAGGAAGAAAGATGAGAGGAGGAAAAGCAGTAATCTTCAGGCAAATAAAAGGTAGAGGATTTGGCTGTCCCTTTAGGCACTTTGGTGTGGCCTGTCACCACCAGATCTTTCAAAACGTAGTGTAAAGAAAAAGAATCGGAAATCTTTAGACTCTTATTCAGGAACACTAAAATTAAGAGAGATTATTGCCCTACAGTTCTTTGAGGACAGAAAGATATTTTTATAAGGAAAGACAGCTTTTAAATTTGACAATGCCATTATTCAATGGTGCCAAATCTTGTACCACATTTTAGATAGGTTGGGAGGTTTTTGTAAAATAAATTCACTTTCTTGGAATCTCAGTACCTTGGTAATCAAGTCAATACAACAGTAAGATAGGAAAACATAAAACAAAGTAAAAAAACAGTTTAGAAATTAGGAAACACAACTAATTTTTTTCAAAGATCTAAATACCCATATTTCCTTACATTACCTAGAATTCCTTCCAAAATTATTATTATTGAAGCCAGACTTCTCTAGTCTGAAGTCCTGAGTTTTAGAAGTCCATTGGATGCTTATTAAAGACACATTTTTTACATTGAAAACTCTCCTTTTTGTGTGTAAGAAGGTGTGGGAATACATTTTGTGCTTGTATAGTTGAGACCTGGACTACAAAATAGTCATGTGCTGCCAGCAATCCATGTGAGTTAGGTCAGATTTTACTCCTTTGTACAGGGGCCATGTTTTTTATCTGGTAGTGCCTACTTCACTTCACGTGGTGGGGTAGGGTAATCAGATAGGGTATCTTTAATCTGTGATCTAATGCATCTACATGTAGGACATTTTCCATATTAGCAGCTTTTAAAAAAGACCCTTTTCCTCTCTGGAACCTCTGAAGCCTGTCTTTTATCATTCACACCATGTCTGCAAGAGAAGGTCAGGTATAGACTATGGAAAGACAATCTGAAGCCTGTAATGATGGTGGTGAATTTGAGGCAGTCTGGGCAGCAGCCCAGCCAAAAAACACAAGAAAATTAAATCAGAGTAAAACTTGTTTCCATATCAACCTTGGGCAAAGCACATTGCCCATGGTTGAGCTGCATAGCTGTCCCAAGAAGGATACCTTGCATGCTGCAGGATGCCTGAAGCGCTTGTGGAAAATATGGAACAAGGGCAAATTTTAGTACCCTTCCTAATGCTATGGTAGGATTCACAACTTACAGGTGAACTTGAGCGTTAATTTGAGAGTTGTGAAGTGGGTGTCCTCTTATCTGAAGTTCAGCCAAATCATCATGAGTTGGAAATTCCAGTGACTTTAAGCCCTCACAACATTCCTGCTATTAGTGTTTTACCACAGTGGACTACTTCAAAAAAACTAAAAATACACAAAACCCCCTTCAAATCCCACTGAACTCTGTTGGAGAAAAGGACTGAGTGAATAACAATGCTTTGGGTTAATTTTGAATTAAGGCATGGTATGATTCTCATTAAAGTTAGGTCTAGGCAAACTGGTTCAAGTAAATGATCTTGTGTTTCCAGCTTTTCAAGCTCTTGGAAATACTTTAGCCTTTTTTTCCCGCTTTCCCTAAATTTAGTTTAAAAAAAAAGAAGGAAAAAAAAAGCTATACTCCTGGCTGGAGACACTTTCATGCCAACTTTCACCCTGGAGCAAATTTTTCATGCCTGAGTTATAAAAACCTCAGAGAAATAAGTGGTGATATGTTAGGTAAACATCAGAAGACCTTGAACTACAATTTTGCAAGGGGTGTTGTGAACCTGACAGGACAAAAGATTAATCAGACAAAAGCCTCTCTTCATAGCAGTTCATCTTAACAGGGCTGTGGTGTCTTGTGGTTGGTAGGATACAGACACAGGAGAGAGAACACCTCACTTCTGCTCATGTTTCAGCTTGCTGAGTGACCTTTAGCAAAATGCAGTATCTGTGATACCCATTTTTGCAAAGATACTTGGATAAAAAATGCTGTGCAGTTTTTAAATATTGGCGTGCATTAGCATGCAGATTTGCTCTCCAGGCCCATTCCCTTTTCAGACTTTTATACTGTGGAATTAATTACCCGCAAAAGCATAAAATATTTTCGGTTTTTCTGTGTGCTCCTCCTCCTCTCTGCCTTTCTTAGCTCATATAAACTTTCTAAAAATATGCTGAGAGTGTAACTCATCCTGGGTATCATTCCAGAGATGAAGCTACTTAGGAAGCAATCTTATAGAAACACAAGGTGAGTTCTGGATATTCTGAGAGAAGTAATAGTAAGGGATTTTTGGAAAGGATTTCTTTCTCACTTGGTTCCTATATTTTTTTTCACTGATTCCAGAAGCAGAGACACAGTGGCTAATGCAGATGGAATCTGCTGTATGTCCAGAACATTAACTGCTATGGTTATGTTTAGAAAAACTTATCAGAAACACAATGTTTTAATCTCTAATAATGTGTGTGGAAAATCAAGAACACAGAAGACCTTTGCAAATTGAAATTAATAATGTTTGTACAGCTACAGTTCTTTTCCAGGGGACTGAAATATTGAATATTTCATAAAGATGTTATACAAAAGAGAAGTTGAATGAAAACGCTTAACCTGTAAGGATGTTTTCTTCTTTTCTTCTCGTCTCCTTCTGTTTATAGACTGTCACATCTGTTTAAATGTTGCAGGGAAACTGAACACCCTTTTTTCTTTTTCTTTTTCTTTTTCTTTTTCTTTTTCTTTTTCTTTTTCTTTTTCTTTTTCTTTTTCTTTTTCTTTTTCTTTTTCTTTTTCTTTTTCTTTTTCTTTTTCTTTCTTTTTCTTCTTTTTCTTTTTCTTTTTCTTTTTCTTTTTCTTTTTCTTTTTCTTTTTTCTTTTTTCTTTTTTCTTTTTTCTTTTTCTTTTTTTTTTTTTCTGGTAAGAAAACAAATCTGAGGAATTACGTCTCTTGGCCTTGGCTCTTATTTGGCTCATATTTTATAAAATGGTCCTTTTATACACCCACTTGAACAACTGATGTGCTCATTTAGAAGGGTGTAGGAGAGATTCACCCCTAAGAGTAAAGAAAAGAAAAAGAGAGATGTACCCACATCTGCTTTGTCTCATTCACAACTATTAAGCATGGTAATAGCGACTGATTTATTGTAAACATCAGTTTGCAGTTTATTAATGCTAAATTAAATAACTTTTATTTCCTTTGCTTATTTTTCACTCCAAAGAGACAAATGTAGCTAGATGATTCATTGATTTGCATTGATACTTTGTAACAAAAATGAATAAAATTTCATGGATTAAATAAAATACATTTATCGTCATTCAGAACACAAAGAAGAAGACAAAATAAAAGTACACTCTGTTAAGTAAACTAATTAACCATTTTCTGGGTATACCTAAATAATGAGCTATCTTTCACATTTAACAATTGGCTTTTCTCTAATTAACCAGAGCACTCAGAATGTTCTTGGTGTGTGGGTTAACCATCATGTTTTTTACTTTCTCACTCCTTGTACACCATTTCATTTTTTATCACTGAGGCAATTTGAACAGATATATGTATATACTTTATGATTATTTCACTGTTTCTCTTGCTAAAACACAACTTCACAGCACTAAAAATATTTCCTATTTTCAGCAGTGGATTCAGAAACAAGAAGCATTGGAATATTACTATTAATTCCAATCAAGTCCATCATGTTTTAGCAGCATGATGAAATGCAGTAAGATGAAATAATTGAGAAAATTAAGCAGTATTTGAAGATTGATGCAACTTTGGTAACATTTAGAATTTGGTGGGGTTTTTTTGGGATAATTACTCCCTTACTTTATACTGTAGTTTTTCAAAGGATATTAAATGTTCAAATACACATTCCCATTCCAGTACGTTCAAGTATGGTAATATAACCTTTCCTGCAATCTAGATAAGTGGAGGTTGATGAGGGTAAGGGAGTAGTGCCAGCAGCTTAGAACTTGAACAACATCAGAGCCAGGTGAAATCCTAACCTCACACTTTTCAAGTTTCTTTGTAAATCTGGAACCTCATGTTTGTGAGATGGCAAAGGGATAGGCAGAAGACATTCCCATACTCTTAGGTGTCTTAGCTCAGATAATTATTTTATTATATTTTCAAGTTGAAGCTTATTCAAACTTGCTTCCTTCTCTGTTATTTTTGCCCCAGCCTAATTGTAATTTGGAATTGTTCAAGCCACAGTCTGAATGAAATCAAATAAACTTTTTAGTTATTTTCAGTCACAGACCTACCAAGCATTTTTGAGTTCATGAACAAGATCTTCTGTCATTAGCCATATAGGATTTCAGCTGATTAAGCCAGGACATTTCTCCTAATCACAGATTTCTTTCATATTGCCTCTCCTTGACTAGATTGAGGCTTGCAAATGTTGCTAATCCAATAAACACTGGCAGTTCTCAATTTTTGACATTTCCAGAGCTCTTTCTCCAACTTCTGTGACATTTTGATATCTGAAATGCTATCCTGTAAATGTTTTAAAATCAACACTTGATGTCAACATAATTCAAATTCACTGCCTTCACTGGGCTTCCATCAGGGTTGAAGTTGGCCCATGAACTTAAACGAAAGCTTGTATTAATATATTCTTAAGAACTAATTTCAATTACATGTTGCAGTACCAGGCAGTATTATGCAGCTGCCATTGCATGAATACAAGAATGACATGAAACCCATAGCTATTCAACTTTTGTAGTTATTCTGAAATTCTTGAAAAGTGGATAAATTGGAGAAGTTTTTCAGAAACAAATATATTACTTAGAAACATTTTTGTTGTGTTTCAGCTGATTGCATACTGTACTGGTGACACAAAAATTTCAATAGGTTTTAATGCGCCCAATGAATACAAAGACAAATTCTTCCCTTCCCCATGAAGTGCCAAGATCCAATTTTGCACAAAAACATTGCTAAATACAACACTTCATGGTTCGTTCACTAATTGTTCTGTATAAGACATTAGCTCCTTCCACCATGGTCTGAGATGAAAGGTACCGCTATGATACCTAGCCATGGGAGATCAATAAAATACACTTTATATTAGCAATAAACACCTCTCATTCTTTTCTCTACTCTTCTATTATTTTATTGTTAACATAAATTATGCTTGAACAAAAGCCTTATATCAAAAGGCTTTCCTTTTGGGTATCTGACACAAGCCATTCACAATATTCTCAACAAATGGAGTTTTGCAACACTCTTTTGTACATTGTGCTGTAATAGACCAAAAGACCAACCAAGTCCTTTGTCAGAGAAAGTGTCTTATAGGTGTAAATTAATGGAATACCTGCTATTTCTGCCCATTTAATTCAGCGATTCTAAAAAAACATTCACTTTGGGTCAGTCTAGGGTTCATCCAACAGTGTCCTTTCCCAAATGGTATCTGTAAGTGCAAGTGCAAGGACATACCAGGAAAAGACATGGTGAACATATATGATCTTCCCGTCATTCTCCTCAAACACCCTTTTATGTTCTGTTAAAAGGAATTCCCGAGCCTGATTTTGTTTGTCTCTTTAGCAACCTACAGTTCTTTTTTCCACCTCTGGAACACGTGTAAATATTCCTCATCCTTTTCTTTTGTCAAGGAGATCCACTGGGCTGTATCTGCTCCATAAACACCTCCTTTTGTGTGTTTAGAGTCTGGTTTCTTTAAAGGTCCTTAGTACTTGAAATGGAAGATAACAACAGATATCCTCAGGCCAACTGGGATTTTGTAGACCAGATAGGATAGTCCTCATCTCCTCAGTCATTCCTGTAAGAGAAACTAGTCCATGCTGAGATCCTTCAGATGTATATCTGAAACTTTTCCCATTATAACATATAATTTTTACTAGGTGGGAGCTGAACCCTTTATAGTCATAGAATGGCTAATTGTGGATTTCTACTATGGTATGATGAGGTTTTCTTTTCTCTTCACTCTTTTCTTAAGGATTCTGAACACTTCATTTACTTTTGTGATGACTACTGACTTGATAGTTTTCATGGAAGTGTCTTTAATATTTTAAAGACAACATTCTCCACTGACTAGTAATGGTGTGACAGTAAGACAAGTTTTCCCAGTGTGCTTGCCTTTATATCTACCTACATATATCACATTTCATCACCCCAGCATTTACTCCATGTCATCCATGAATGTTGAGCAGTGCTGTTTTCTACAAAATTTCACAGGTGATCTTCATCCACTGCAAGAAATGTAATTTATTCTTAACTTCTGCTTCATACATGCTTCAATATGTAGTCCAAAACCTTTTGTTGGTTCATGGACTACTGAAGATTCTAAGGCAAAGAAGTTTCTTGTGCATAAACATAAATTTCCAGTGGAAGTTTAATTAATTTTGGAGGATTTGTAGTGGGTTTCTAAACTGAATAAATTCAAAACCACTGATTCAAACCATTTTGATAGGGAGTCTCTTGAAAAATCTCAGTGGATTTTGGCCTTTGCAGATGCTAAATTACCAAAATGGTTTTAACAGTCTCAACTCCTACATAGGCCCTTAAATAAACAGCAGATTTACAAAGATACTTATTTCTTTGTAATTTCTGATGATAGCATTCTGCACCAGTTTTTCAAATAAGTGTAACATCCTTTAACAGTCCTTCATCTGTTTACTAATAAAATAAAAACGGAATTATGTTTAAAGACTGTTTTGCTTCATGGATGTTACAACATTGGAATTTTGCTCTTAATATAAGTTTGAAATATGCAGACTCTAGTGCTTTAACTGATTTCAGTTCAATAAATTTTTTTCAGACAGAAAAAAGAATTCTAAAAATTATTTTTGGAGGGTTCTCATTTATTTCAATAAGTTTTAAATTAAAGAGCCTCATTTCACAGAGATGATTGAGTCAGGGTTGCATCTCTTTGGATCTCTGTAAAATCCTTAGCAGTATCCTGAGTGCTAAGATAGTTGGGCTAATTATGGAGCGTAAGTAAACTGATACTTTCTCAAATCCTCCATTCTGCAAACTCAGGACAGTATCTTGAAAAGAAAGCTGTTCTTTCCTGTCCTCTCTTCTTACTACCCTCATCCCTTAAGGGTGGTAAGGAGCTATGATATTACAGGTTATTAAAGTAGTTATTTGGAAAGAAAAGTATTACTCTGGGCTGTAGAGGCCACATCCCAGGAACATTTTGTGAATTTCTTGTTACCAGTTTGTGAGATTTGCTCGTTGTTTAAGAGCCCATCTCAACTTGTTCTATACTCTTTTAATAACTGAATAAGAAAGCATTGCCCATTAAAAAAATTGTAATCAGAATTGGTTTGATATTTTTGCTGAGGAGGCAGGATGAGGTCTAGTTTGATCTTACTGTTCTCTGGCTCCTTTTACTGAGTGACACTGGTGTCCATAATCATACAAACTGGATGTATTTCTGAACAAAATGTCAAATTGAGCCATATAATCCAAATACTCAACAGACTCTGAACTAATGCATGTGCCATGACTTATTTGAGTTCCAGGACCTTTTGTTTAATTTTCTGGTATTCTTAAGGCCTAAAAGATGACACAGACCAGTCAGTTGCATATATTTGCTAATTGATGCAGTAATGTTAACTTGTTTATGGTATGATATTCTGATGCTGGCAAAATTGTGGAAGAGAAATTTGATATTAAGAACACAAGAGTGTTCTTCCTCCTTTTGCCTTTTCTGTGCTGGGTAAAACTTTTTTGAATTCAACACCATGACTCACAGACATGTTCATCTCTAGACATCCACAGAGAAAATAATGTGCTTCCTCTTATTGTCCTTCTCTTTCTTGTAACTCTGTAGATATCTTCCAAGGCAGAATATCACATTCATGTCTGCAGTTATAGAGACCATCATTTCAGTGACATCAGTGGATTTGTGTCCACCTAGACCAAGGCCCTCAGGTGACCAGAAGGCTCCAAACTGCATAGCCCAAGCTCTAATTGTGCAAAGGAAATGCAAAAGATCGTGCAAATCTATAGAAAAGGTTTAAATTACATGTGTATGATGCTAACATGACAGACATCAAGAAAAAACAACTGTCTTTATAATATACTTTGTGCTAGCACTATTTTAAATGCAAATGCACATAAAGAAGGGGTGCATTTTCAGAATGTGGAGGAATTCAACATTCTTCATTCAAGTTACATGAGCTTTGCTTTGTCATGCACTTTAGAGAGTTGCTCAAATCAACAGCAACCAGCTGCTGTGAACAGTAAAACCTTGCATACAGAAGTAGAGATGGGGATGGGGGAGCAAGGGAGGAGCAGGTTGAGCCCTTATAGGTGTGTCTGTGCTAGCCACTTCAGAGATCCCTTCTGAATCCATAGCACCATTGCTGCTCCAGCACTCATTTTTCATCTACTCTGAATCCACAGTTGTCAGTGCAGCCCTCAATATGTTCTGTTTAAATTCTCACCGAATCTCCATGGGTTCCTCTGTCTCTTCACACTGAGAGAGACAAGAGAGAGAGAGAGCAGCAAAGTGGTTAGAAATCTTCTGCCAAACACAGATGGTATCCTGATTGCTCTTTCAGCCTACCTGTGTCTGTCTGTGAAGCTGTGGATGTTGTGGACATGTGTGTGAAGAATTTCCAACACTCTCAGATCATTCACCCAAAGGAGAATTTCCATGTGAGTTTTAATATTCACCACATTAGTCAGCCTTGAGAAACAAATATGGCTATTTAGGGTTTATCTCTGTAAAAGTGTGTCTGTGTGTGTATTTGCTTATAAGAAGAGAGAAGTAGAGGAGAAGAACAGGAAGACTCCCAAAATTACACAGCAGTCTGCTTTTTAAAAGTACTGACAAACACGTTTGCTTGCAGAGTGTAGGCAGTCTGTGAAAAATCCCAAAAGCCGTGGAAAAAAAACACACTGGCTTTACCTCATGGTATCTCAGCATGCTCAGCTATTTGTCCTTCTCCTTCTCAGGATATGGGCACAGTGTGGGAGACAATTGCATTATGGCAGTTTAACAAGTTAGTGCCTATCAGCTGAGTTGTTGTAACCAACTGCGCAAGCTCTCCTCAGCTGCCCCGTTCGTGAGATAAAATGCATTAGCTTAAATTCACATACAGTAGATTTCCCTTCCAAGTCAGATCTTTAAATAGGTTTTGGCATACCTGGCAAAGCAAGCTGGTATCCTCCTCTCAGAACAGAACATATTCAGTGCAGCAGAGGAAAGGGAAAGCTTCCTCCTTGCAAGAAAATAAATCAACCTACCAACAATGCACTTAGCATTTGGAGGAAAAATCTTTGCTCAGCTCCTATAGGTAATCATTTTGTAGTATGAAGCATGAGATTTGATTAGCCTCATTATCTTAGCTCAGATAGCTCCAAAAGTTGCTAGTTGTCATGAAACATACAGCTCTTTAAAAAATCCAGTTATGGTATTTGACTTACTGACCTATTCTGGCATTAAATTGCACAGTATGCCAATTCACTGTGAAAATTCGAGTCCTTTTTTTCCTGTATGCATATTACCTCTAGTTCAAAGGAAGGAGCTTTGGATCTCTTACCTTTTCCTTCTCTCTTTTTTTTTTTTTTTTGGTGAGGCATGACAAAGAGAAGGGTTGGTTTCCACTAACACTGTTCACATACTTTAATTTTTCAACCTTGCCCATTCTAGTTATTCTATTTTCCAAGCAAAATTCTGAAGGGGTCATTGAACAGTTTGTGATCTTGACAGCCGTTTCTCAATGAACATCCTTAATAGGAGTGTTCTGATAGTTCCATGTTGAGCCTGACTGTAAAGTGAATATATTAGTAGAAAGACATATACCTCTGTGTATCATGTAAAGGCATAGGGATTCTTACAGTTTCCTTTCCCTTTAGTCAATGCAGATCAGACCAGAATAAAAAGATAAGAAACTGTGTTCTTTCTGGTACTCTGGTTGTGGGTGGTACTTGTCCGTATCACTAACTAGCAGACTAATTAATTTAGATGGTGTGTAGACTTCTGCCACGGAAATAACACACACATAAACAAGTGGGTAAAAGTTTTAGGTCACCAATTCATACAGCAGTCCATGTGTCTGCTCTCTTCTATTCCTATCTTCCCTCAGTGCCATGTGCTTTATGACAGAGGGTTCTTATGTCCTCATGTGTCCATATTTTCACACACCTTTTATTCATTGATTCATTCCTTTCTTTTTTTTTCCCAATTGAGAGCTTCACAGGGTGGTTGTCACAGCTGCATTTCTTGCTTGGCAGCTTTTAAATGCATGCTAAACAAAAGTCTCTCTCTTGCCCATCTCAAATACAGTCTAGTTAGTTGATAAATAGCCTTATGCCACCCCAGGGTGTGATTATACTTTGAGATAGCACCACCCGTAGGATGGGTGAAGGCCCTTTGATTTTGGCCCTGTGTCTAATCATGTGTTTTAACTCTTTCCAAGTGCTGGGTTTCTGTTGATCTCAGCAATTCTGTACATGTTACAACTGATATGGTTACTGATATACCTGATAATGTAGCTGGCATCACTGAAGGAAACCATTTGGTTGGGCTAGACAGAGCTGCACCAAGACTGCAGTCATCATTCAGTTAATATGCCAGATTATTGGCAAACTTTTCCACTGCTTCCTTCTGTTGTTTTCTGCAAAGCATTATTGTGGTTGAGAGTCATGATGATCCAATCCATTGGTTTTAGCTCTTGCTAACCTTACTGCTCTTGGTTTCACCTGGGCATGTACTTACCAACTTTCTTGTCCCCTTTGCGCCTCACAGAAAGAGATGTGTAGTGTCCCCTGTGTGCAAATTCTGTTATGTTCCATTTCTCAGGTGGAATTTTCATGGATTCCTGGTGTTGCTCTTCAGCAGTTCTTTGAGAGTTGCAAGCACTTTAATAAGTGGGCAAGTCTCTATTCTAACCACAGCTTTTACTTGTTTCAGTTTACATGTTGAAGAGTTGTTTTAATGTTAGAATGAGAGAAGTTAACAAAATTCTACTATTGACTCCAGGCATAGTATGGTAAAGCTTGTACTTGCAGTTTTTGTGCTTCCCATCTGTGCTAATATACATTTACATAAGACTGACAGAGGAAAGTTGCTTAATGTAAA
Organism: Dicrurus megarhynchus; assembly: GCA_013399195.1. NCBI lineage: Eukaryota > Metazoa > Chordata > Aves > Passeriformes > Dicruridae > Dicrurus > Dicrurus megarhynchus. The sequence continues at coordinate 394,301 of VXAD01011941.1, read as the reverse complement.
TTACATTTGCATTGACTTTAAATCAGCTTTATACCATCAGAAAAGAGAATACTAAATTCCAAATCATTTAAAACCACAAATACTCCCAGAAAGTAACTTGTCTTGATTTCCTTATATTTGCTCTAGTATAAATCAGGAATAAATTTGTTAAAATAGTTGGGATTATTTTCATTTATACTGTAGCTTTATTATAGAGCTCTGAAGCACTGTGTACTTAGGCTACAACTGCAGTAACAAAGGGGCTGTAGTTTGAGGTTCAGTGGCCCTACATGGGTGCAAGAGAGAGGAGGTTGATGCATGCTGGGACTGTATGCAGCAGTTAGTGTCTGCAGCACATGGGTCTTCGATCGTAAAATAAGAGAACATATTTTTCTGGAATTTTGCCTGGCTTTATCTTTATATAATATTCACTTCTCAATAAGCCAAATAAGCTAAAAAATGTTTTAACTGAAATATAGACCTGTCACTTTTACTACTTACCCATTTCCTTAGCATGTAAACTTTGGGTTCCCAAAATTGTAGTTGTTAGATGCTTAAATGCTTTTACATGTTAAAAAAAACCCCACTTTCAGATGCATTCTGGTTGCAACTCATTTGGATTGCATAATATGAATGCCTAACAGTCTGGCTGCTTAAAAAGGACTAATTTTCCAGGTATAGGGGGGAAAGAGCTCTTAAAGATGTTCCCACAGATATCTAAATGGGAAGGAAGTTGAGATCCCTTTATCCCATTTGCTTTTATTGAATGCTCCAGAAAAGGCATTTTCTAGCTGGGAGCAAGGTGTAGGTTTAGGATGTAAGGAAATCCTGGAGTGTATTCACAGAGAATGAAATATTATTTATAAAAGCATCATTATTACATCTTAATTATTTATGTTTCAAAAAATGAATAATATATTTTCTGAGTGCTTGCTAATTATTAAATGACAGAAGTAACTCCACATTTAAACTAGCTTGCCTTTCCTGGCAGCAACTTCAAATGAAGAAACAAGAAAACTCCAGCACATTGCCCGAGACTTCTGAGAGCTCTAGTTTTTCATAATGGCCTGGTGAGGAGAATGACTTTCAAACAGGGAAATGAAAATTCCGCATTATTTTGGAGCACAAAGGCCTTCTAGGGCACTGGGTCATTTAGGGTGAACACCCTGAAAACCTCCCCTTTTACTTTCTGCGAGTGCAAATGTCAGCGACATTACTTACATAGGTGACATTAACGTTCTTCTTTATATCAGCATTGTTTCAGACACAGAAAAATATCCAAAGATCTTGTTCTCAGAAACACTGTAACACCAAATTTATGAGCTTTGGCAAGCCAATACTTGCTGCTGACATCTTCAATTTAATGGGAAATACAAATATTGTACCTAGGGGAGAATGAAGAAAATCAGAACTAAACTTTACAGTAAATCTACATTTTCAGCATTGGAATGGGAAAAAAACAAAGTCTGACAGCTAAGTTTCATGCTACAAATTCTTCTTACTCAGCTCCTGTTCTCTGAGAGAGGAGTTTTATTGAATTGTTGATCATATCCTCCAGTATCTCCTGGATAGTCCTTCTGTGATTTGCATAGTTTTGGGTGTGATTCTTCCTGAAAATGATGTGGCAAATGGTGGCCTCTTTTTTTTTTGTGAAAATTTCGACAAACTTTGGTGAAAGGTTGTTGGTCTTACCAACGACAGAAATTTGTTTCTTTCCTCCCTAGGCAGAAATGTGAGGTTTACTGGCTGTGGAGGGTACCACCAAAACCTTAGCAAAGCGCCTGTTTATCAGGCAGGAAAGGTGAAGAGCTCAGGGAGACCTCCTGGTTCTACTTCCAGCTGCAGGCATGATTAAAGCCTGGTGGTATTTGAGACTGCTGTAGATTGAGAGAACAGCCAAGCCAAGCCTAGAGGCTTCTTTCTCTGCCTGGAGTTTATCAATTAACTTGAAGCTTTTTATGTTTCAGCTCTAGCTGGAAGCTTCATTTGAACTTCCTCCGCAGACTTTAATTTCCATCTGATCTTAGAGAGACACCATCAAATAGTTTGGGTTCTATAAAGCTGAGAGATAACTTTATTGCTGTGTTTCATACCAAACCTGAAGAAAACATACAGTGATTGCTGAAACATGATATTCTAGGAGTTCTTTAAAACCACAATAGAGCTATGATTATTTACGTACTTAAATGATGGCTTTTTTTAGTGGCAAGGTGGTGTACCTATTGAGAAAAATCCAGGTTAGATGCCAGGGAAGAGAGGGATTGCAAAGTTTCCTATTTCCGATAATTATTTTTTACTGCCTTTGCAATCTGTTTTATTACATGTGGACAAGAGAAACCATGCACAGTGAACAAAGCTATTTTTTTTTTTGAGAAGAAAGCATATGCAATCATAGTTTAATTGATTTTTTTCTCCAGTCTGGATAGATTTCTAGGTCTTACAACAATCCTCAACCAAATTCTGAAGGAGCCATAACTTTTGTATGCCACATGTGGCAGTGCTAGCAAAGTAAAAGCATATATTGAAAACTTAGGATGGAGTTGTAGACAATTAACAGGCTGGCTGCAAAGTTCAGCAGAGCCTTCGAGAAATTCTAGTCACACACATAAACTGAATTATGCAGGTCTTGTCAACAACTGCCTCAGAAGCATATAACTGGTACGGAGGAATAAGGGAGGATAAAAGTATGTGTTCATCCTTTTAGAAAAAGGGAAAAGGAGTCTTTTATACAATGTTTGAGAACCGCTTGTAGGGGTCAGAACATTTGTAATCCCATGTCAAACCTAAGACAAAAGACATTTGACTGAGAGGATAAACAGATGTAAATACCTAAATGGCAGTTTTTGGCATCTGTCCAAAGGTTAGGGTTGTTCTCCCAAAGGTTGAGCTGGTTAGACAATTAAAACAATGTCTTCTTTTTTTTTTTTTTTGTGTGTCTATTTCCAACCTCTCTCTCCTTCTTTTAAAGTATTTATATTTTGAAAGACAATGTGTATAAAAAAGAAAAGTAAATAAAGACATCTTAATTTTCTAAAGATCAAAATGAGGAGATTAGACTACATTCCAGCATGTCTGAATCTATGTCCTCTCACAACCTTTTATGAAGGAGACCACAATGGTTGCCAGAACAAAAAAACAACAACAAAAACCCAAAACCAAAAGACAACCTGTGTGTCTTTGTGAAGTACTGAAATATGCCCAGAGATCTATAACAGATTTCTAGATATATGTCTGACTCTGATCTCTCTACATACTAGCTTAAATCAAGAGGAACTCCTGAGTTGTGAAAAGTTAATATAAGATCAAAATCAGAACTATGTACTTCATTAAGGTCGTGACCAAGATATTTATTGTGGTTTGAGAACAGACAAGATCAAACCGCTACAATGCCAATAGTTGTACATTGTGTGGGATTGTTGGGGAAGGAATTTAACAGAAGTCATTGCAAGCAGGCTCCTCCCTCCCATGTATTTTGTTTATATTTCAAGGCAAATGAACACACTGTATTTTGTAACTGATGGAGTAAGTCTTGTGTTTGATATAGCTTACAGGCCTATAGCTGTAACACCAGAGCGTTGATAGCAGAAGTTCTTGTAATTTTCCTTGCTGAGTGATTACACAGCTACTGGTCCATATCTGGTTGCCACTATGTTTATGTCTCTACATTTAAATACTAATTCCCTATCAAAATGACAACATGCCTGCCGATTTGCCTGCTGAAAATGAGGCAGTGTAAAAATAAATAAGCAAATTATAAATAGATAAGCAGAGCACATATGTAATTTCTCTGTTCTTCCCTGCAAAGCCATTGGACCCAGCTAAGGGTGGGTTTTTTAGGCAGTGGTAGGCTGGCAGAGAATAGCGTCACTCTGTGGTCTGGGGACTAATCTGTGCTGCTGCCCCTTCCCCATGTGGTGGTAAAGCAGCTTCCAAGAACAAGTTGATACTTTTTGAATCTGACATTTGAAACCAGTGGTACATAGAATGTGCTAACTGCTAGATAGACTCCCATGTGGCTGCTTTGAATTAGCTATTTGGTTTCCATATCATTGTTCAGGTTTCTTTTATGCTAAAAGTGTTTCCAAAGCCTAAATATGAAAAGTAATAGAAAATATTGAGGGATAAGTATTCCTACTTGAAATGCACTTTTTCTTGGTTTTTGCTAATTTCTTTGCATTAGCCTTTGGAGAAAAAAAATGTCTGTTTCCACTAAGCACACATATACAACAGGAGAATTATATAAGGAAAGCACCTTACTTTAATTAATACTGTCTTTGCAACTTCACTCTTTATCAGAGATTGAACACAGGTTTGAGACTGAGATATACCCATTTTTAATTCAGATCTGATACTGTTTGCTCCACAAGGTATGGAACTGCTAATGTTAGTTAATTAGGACTTTGGGGCCTTATTTTCAAAGATGGCTGATAAAAACCAATAAATTTTTATCTTCAGCTTGATTCTGCAAAGCTTTGCCTCCAACAAAGAGGGCAGTTTGTAGTAAATTACAAGTGCCAACTGCTTATGTTGGTAATTCTAAGAGTAAATGAAGCAATGTATTTTCACTGGCTGTATGGTTTTGAATATCTACAGAGAGTTTTAGCAAATTTTTGGGGATTACTACAGTTGTTTTCCAGTGAAGAAGGAAGTGTTTGATCTACCTGTAAGACACTAGAAAAAATTGAAAATCCTGCTCTTCAAGAAGAAGGTTTCTACCTACCCAAATTTAAACAGAATTCAATAGGACTACTAGATAAGACACATTTTGGTCACTCAGGCTTTAGTTGTCAGCTTAGCCCCAAATATCAGCAAGATTCTCCTTTACTTTGCTTCTAGAAAGTTCCTCATACATAATTCCTTTTACAATCTATTGTTTTGCACACAGGGATTTGGAAACGTCTCAAAGTACAAAGGGGAATAGTTGCAGCTACTCTAAGCAGCAAAGGACTGCCATGCACCGCCTGACACAGATTATTTCATTTCACCAGTCTCATTCTGCTACCCTGTGCAAGTCACGTAAAACTATTTGTAAACTACAGATAGTGATGCATACTTGCAAATGTTCTGTGGGAGGCTTGATCAGTTAATATTGTAAAGCATTTGAGATAGCTATGGAGAGAGCATTGCACTTTATCACACACTTACTACCATTGTAATCTTTTATTTGCTCACTTTGCATGGGTATGAATGAATGCTCAGATGTGTGAGCCCTAAGTCTTTCCCATTCAGGCTCTTCTAAAATCCTCTCATTTCCTGTACCTAAAGATCTTTCAGTACAGATATTAGGAAAGTTTGCCCATTATCCTAACCTGTCCATTTAATGGCTGCTGTTCTCAAGTCCTGTGAATAGCTGCTAGCGAAATCTTCAATTTTTTGCTAGCTTTCACCTACATACTTCTGATCCTTCTGTTGTCCTGGGTCTTTTAACAACTGTAATAAACTAGACCAGCCTTTAGCAGTTCTCTGCTGTGTCAAGAGGCTCAGGGTTACAGAATCACAGAGAAAGAGATGGAGTGGTGGCTACCTATTCAATTTTTACAGCTTCCCCCAAAGCCAGGCTGTATTCATGTCAGCTGAAATTAGGTTCTGGCCCATGGTGCACGGACACTGCTAATGTTGCAAACACTCCCATAATTCAACTATTACAAGTAGTAGTGGTAGTAAAATAATCTTATCTTCAACTCATCAGAGTTTTTTTAATTGAATTTTACTTAACATGAGTGTTGAAAGAGCCAGGCTCAACATGCAGCCTTGACTTTGAAACCTCTGGCGTTTTGTGGGTGTTAGTCACATCCTTAAAATTACAGTAATACAGTTTTTGTAGCTTAATATTTACATATTTTTATTGCTGTCTGAAAGATAAATGGGAAGAGGATGATCAGAGGAGAAGCCTGAAGCAGGATTTTAATATGTTGAATTAAAAAAGTAGATAGAGATATATTTATATATATGGGAATGTGAACTTAAGGTTGCATAGGTAAATTAAAGACATTAAAAGACACAAAAGCAATAGCTGGCAAAGCAACATTTAGTTGGCACATAGAAATGCACTATATTTTGTGGAGTGTGTGTAGTGGGACATTTGAAACTGAGGGAAAAATGTTCTGGAAGTTCAGGCAGCGGAATTAACATTGCCAAAGGAGTCACAGTCTTTACATCTTTATTGTAACTTTGTTGCAGTAACATTCAAAACAAAAGGCCAAATTGGAAACTAACTTCCCAGAGTTCCTCTGATGTTTACTGGAATTTACCTGAATAGCTCTAAACAAGGAACTGAAGATAAAGTGTAATTTTTTCACCAATTTTGTGACCGAGTTACACAATCCGTCTCATTTTAAGCCACCTTGATGCACATTGCTAATGTCTCCTATACCTGCATTGCACAACCTGAAAAATGAGGTGTTGGTTCACAAACTCTCTCCTGCTAGACTGGGAGCTTGGGAGCAAGGACCAACTACAGAGAATGAGAACTCCTGCCACACTCCCCCCCTACAACAACTAGTTATACAGTTAACAACTAGTCCTTCTACCCAAGGACGGAGGATTGCCCTTTATGACCCCATTAACATCATGTATGAGTTAAAGGAAAATGGCAAATGGTGACTTCTGCAGGGAAGGAAGCATGTCTCCTTGCAGGAACCTCCAGGTGCTTTTTCAGCTCTTTTCTCCTATCTTGCATACAAGAGTGGACACCATTCATGGGGAACATTGCAGTGCATGTCATGTGGGTATTTTTGGGTTTTGAAATTAGCAGAATGTAGAGTAGGGCAAAGAATAACCCAGGCAAACATTCAGAGAATCATGCCCCAAGACCTTAAGCATTCCCCACCTCAACAGACAGAAAGCAAGAGTTTCATTGGTAAAGGCTGAATAAAAAGAGCAAGAACATGTTCTTCTAGGAAATGGGAAACTACACATTCTTACTGCCTTATCCTGGGGTCATATTTAGGCTGTGTTAAGAGATGCAGTAGAATGGTATAAATCTGAATTGGTCTGTGGTGAGTGCAAAGGGTATTTTGTTTTTCAGAGGAAACAGAAGAAGAAAGTGCTGATGCACAAGTCCCCAAAGGGACTTGAAGATAGCTAAAGGCACAGGACTCCATCGTATCTGTGTTTTAATGAAGAAGAAATGTGTTTAATGAAGAAGAAAAAGGTTTTATAGCTTAAAGTGGGGAAGTGGAGAGCATGTGCTTTCTCTGACACCAATGCCCCTGTGAAGTTTATGAGGCTCAAGTTGAACTGTGGGTTCAAGTGCAACCAAGGAGTGCCCAGAAAGAAGAGATCTGTCTCAGTAAGATTGGCACCTCAGATACATACATACAGCTATCGGCTTTTTGTTCATCTCGTGGGAGAGGCCACTAATGCAACTAGGCCAGCAGATTTATTCAGAGGAGCAAAATAATTTTGAAATTGTTTTCAAAATTATGGGAACAAATGAATGTTTTTTTCCCTCTACTTTGATATGTTTTGAAATGATGAAGTGATCTGACTCGAGCTTTCAAGGAGGTGGGGAGAAACAAACCCAGCATATTTACATCTCTTTTGGACCCAATCCAAACAGAGTACTGACTAGTGAGAGCGTGTGAAAATGGGTTATTATATTGGAAATCAGATTAGTGTTTTAGCTCTCAAGTTTTCTTAGGGAAAACAGTGATGTGATACAGGAACATAGATGCTGACTGTATTCATTACAGCAAGTATTGTAAGTGTTCTGTGGGAGACCATTCTAAGCCAAAAATCAATTGGTTTAGTCCAAAGGGGGGAAAAAAGAGTGTTCTTATCTCTCTCTTTTAAGAGAGGGCACTTCAGGTATTTCAGAAAGAAGGTTGTTATTAATTTGGGTTGTTTCCCATAGGAATGCTAGGTTGCTGTGGAGCCAAAATTCATGTTAGGACACATGCTTGAAGTTAATTGTTTGTGTGTGAGTAGATGGCTGCAGGTCAGGGTTGCCTGTTTAGTCTGGGAAAAGTACACAGGAGCACTTAACAGGAGAAATAAGAAAAAAGGAAGGCTTTATCCTCCAGTGCTGAGTTTGGAATAACCAGTTCTAGATAAAGCTGTAGGCTGAATCCAGGGAGTAAACTGGGTGGAGAGTTTGACTCCTTGAAAGCCAACCTCAGCATTCCAGTGAAAAAAAGTCCCATTTGTGTGAGGTGATGATTATCTTCTTCCTGATTCTGAGCACCTCCTGAAACCAGTGGGAGCTGACAGTGCACGGCTCAGGCACAGAGATGCTCCTTTCCCTGTTTTGGAATTGTTTTGGGGTTTCCTTGATGAACTCTAGTAAATTTTTCTTGTTAACAAAGACCTCATTAAACCAAATAATCTAAGGAAGCAAATGAAAAAAGCTTTGCTTGCAAGGTACACCACCTTATTTAACTTGCGTTTTCAGCCTTCAACACACTATTTGCTACTAGTGAGATCAAGATGACTGGTTGTTTTCTCAGCCTACAAATCCTTTCTTTGGTTCTTTTTTAGAACTTTATAGGCTACATTCTTAAGGCTCCTTGTACCACAAATGCTTTGCAGAAATGCATCTTGCCAGTCCTCAAAAAATGGATAACACTAAATGTAAAGCACAAATTTAGGACAAAGTTGTTGTAAGTGCAACCTTGATTCATACAAAAGCACATTCAACAGTCTACTGAATTTAACTGGAGGACTTGTGCAGTAAGACAGCAGGCCCCAAAGTGAGAGAAGTGTCACAATTTGGTCCTTAATATGGTATAAAGAAATTTTAGTACAAATTGTGAAAAATATATCATCCTTTAATATCTTATTGTCACATGCTTCATGAAGAATAAAAAATCCCCTGACATAATTATGTCTTTGTAAGAGAACTTGCATGTTTGCTAGAAAAAAAATATTATGTCTTGGAACTGCTTTCTGACCAAGTGTGGACTTATGGAATTAACCACTTGTAAGTAAATATGAAAGATTTCTTTTGCCACATAATAACACTGATAGACACAGTGCTAAAAGAGAAACCCCCATGAATCACTTGGATTATTTGCAAGAAAATCTCTCCTTTCTACTGATTCTCTGAAATCCAAGTGCCATTTTGAGATTCAGCAGCCATTATAACCTAGAAGGGCTGAATGCTGAAAGCCTGTAACAATTTTTTTCCTTAAATTGAAAATGTCTATGACCATGTTGGAAATTATGTTGCTCATGTGGATGAATATAGGCTCTCACCAGAGGCACGGTTCACATTAAGTTTCAGTATTACACTGACGTATTTCTGCAGTTCATTGTGAGAGAACACTATTCTTGAGCCAACCTGGTCAAGGTTGAGAATACAGGGGCAGAAACTTTAAATCTGTTGGCAGATCTGCTACAGCCTATTGTATATCTCTGAGCACACTACAGTGCTTCTGTTCCCATCTTCATCCTTTGTCTGCATAGCCTACATAGGCTGAAAAATCTTTGAGGCAAGAACTTTCCCATTGTGTTTGCAAAGGAGATCTGGTCTCACTTAGGTGCCCAAGGCATTGCTAAAGTAAAAATAATAATTGCATTCAAAATTGGCAAAGGAAAGAATATTTCTTTATTTTCAGTGATTGAATAAATTGTTATATTACATCCATAGCTTCTCTTGTTTTTTGGTTTTTTTTTTTTCAGGATATCCCTTTTTCTCATAATCAAGTCTTTACATATCACTTCCCTTACTCAGTGAAGAAGGGATCGAATGCTCACTGTGATGCCACATAATTAGCTGAAATCCACAACACATGCAAAACTGAAGCTCAGGGATGTTTTATGGTTTAGAAGTTTTATTTAGAAATTCAGAAGTCTACACTTCTAACATTGGAAATTAACTACTATGTGACTATTTTAAAATCATGTCATTCTAACTTTTGTTTCTTTCATAGTTTATTTGATTGACTCAAAAAGTCCTAGCATGAGAGTATTTTCAATCAAAAATTGAGGCATCTTTTCTGTTTGTTTCAGATATGCTGTGCTTTTAAGATGCAATGCTGTAAGAGCAAAAAGTAATTTTTAAGAGAAAAAAAATTTCTAAACAGTGCATGTATCAGAAGAATTAAATATGAATAAAGGGAGTTGGTAGATGATATTTGGAGTTGTAAGACTTCACAGATTTGGGAAAAGATACATGCTGTGACTCAGCAACCTGTGTTATAATCCATAACAAAGAATTAAAGAAATATGAGTTAGTAAGAGCTAAGTTATGTTGATGAGGTACTTTATAAGGTATCTGGTAATGGGTTTTGTTCCTGCAAAAGCAGTATGGTGTCATGTGTCATGTGGTAAGACTGAAAGGATTTCACTTACTTGCTTTTATTTTCTATTTCTTAAAATTATTTTCTTCTAATTTAATTATTCACAATCAATTTGGTAAATTTCTGTTACAAAAGTGAATATTCTGGGGTTTTTTATTAATAGATCAGTGTTTTAATTTCAAAAGTTTGATTTTACAATTTAGGTGACTTTATACAATTAAACTTTTTCTTTGGTTGCCCTCTGGGACACTTTGTATGATTGCCACAAAGGAAAGACTTCTTAATGATTAATTTTTGTGTATGACACATCTCTTGCAATGTATGAACATGTGGGGTGGTTGGGGATACATATTCTGCCAGCTGATAGCTCTCCTCTCCTCTCCTCTCCTCTCCTCTCCTCTCCTATTATCATCCTCTAGGATGGTTNTGCCATGCCATGCCATGCCATGCCATTAAACTTCTGCAACCTCATTTGAACTGATTTATGACCTTGGTAGCCAAGAGTCTGTTCTTAGTTTTTGACCTACCATTGAAACATACTTTAATCAAAATAAGCACAGGTTGAGAGAAAGCAGGTGTTGATCACTCAGCTAAAGGATATTTTTTTTCACAATAAAATAAGAAAAATAAGGATTATCACTGACTGAATCTGTTGGTCTGGAAAAGAAGTTGCATATTCCAACAAGAAGAAACAAATTAGCAAAATGTCAGCACAGTCTAAAATGAAGTAGCATGTAAAAGTGCTGAATCTGTTTATCAGGAGCTGACCATGAGAACAGGGTGTTTTTTAAGTGTCCTGGTTCTGAAGTTGTCCCTGGCAACTTCTGAACAACTGGGCAGAATTTGAGCTTATACAGAACTGTTCACAAGGACAGTTTCTTCTCTGACAAAGAAGGGACAGGTAAAACTGGCCTTTACTTCAGTGATGCAACTGATTGATATTTAGCAATATATAGAAAACAGAGAACTTTGAAGCAGGCATGTAGGATATATAAGGAACCTAAATATATATGCATATATGTTGAGTCTTTTAAGAGAACAAATCTATCTGTTGACCTTTGCAAGTTAAATAAGGATTACACAGACACTAAACCACATGCAGTGTGTGCATGCTGCTGCTCTGGAAGCTTTCCAAATGTACACCACTTTGAGTGCTGTTAAACGGCTTGAAAAATATTTGAAAAAATTTTACTAATTTTCTTCAAAATACAACCATTTTTAGTCTACTATATAACTGAACACTAATTTCCTAATGTTTTTCAGTGTGCATTATGCACAGTTAGGCTGATGTGATATAAGTCAATACAATTTAGGGACTAGAGAAATGTTTACAGAAAACACTGACAGTTCCTATTGAACATTGATGATACAGAAGTTTGCAGTCCTACATCAGACTTCAGCTGAAAATTGTCTTAAGTTTGAAATCACATCAGACACCCACATTCCTGGCTGTCCAAAGTGCACATTAATTCCTGAGAAGCTGTAACTCTCTCCTAGGATTCTCAGTAGTACTATGTTTTAACTGCTGGATTTGCAGATCACTCAGAAAGGGCTCAGTTTAGCTCCTTCTCCAGTCTCTCCACAGCGCACACAGGGCTGATAAAGAGAACAGTGAACACAACCTCCTTAGCTGTGTTTCAAATCTTGCAAACACTTGTTGCATAATCTCCTCAGATTATACCCTCTCCTTGCTCTTCACACTGTGAAATGCATTCCTGTTCCTATTGTTTTGCATTCCTGTCTCTGGACACATGTCTCTGGCTTTGACCAGATTAAATCTTGCAAGAGTAATATCTACCTCAAATGCTCCTCAGAGATTGTCTTTGGGACTGATGCACTGACCATCTCCTCACTTTATTTGGACCCTTCCAAACACTTTCTTTGCCTTCAGTGTTTCTCATTACCCTCAAAGGTGCTCGCAGCTTCCTCTACTTCCTGGGTTTTTCTTTTGGGATATTATCTCAGGCCTGGAATGTCACTTCCATCGGTCATTATTTTAACTTGAACACAAAACTTTCCTGCCTGGTTGATGTGTTTCTGGTGTTCACATTGTACTCTTTCAAGTTCTTTCTTGAAAGGCATTTTCTATAATGGTTACCAAAAAGATGCCACCAAGGAAGCTGCTAATGGGTACTATCATCTCTTTTCTTACTGACCAGTACTGCCTCCTTGTTTTGTCCTGTTATTGTTAACTCTGAGATTGTTTTCTGATTGTCTGCTCTTGTAGTATAAAGAACAGTGGGCTTGCCCTGTGGTACGTAAGGAGTATCTAACAATATTATATGGTAACAATATCTGTGTGTTTTCAGGTGGCATCCTGGGCAAAATAGTAAAGAAATCAGCACAAATTAGAGCATATACTTTATAGAAATAAAATTTTAAAAATACATAAATTTACAGCATGTGCTGAGTAAGGTACAACAATAATGAGAAAGATAAAAAAGAGCTTTATAGGCATAAGGGTCCACTTAAGGACTAATGTAAAAATCCTGCCCTATATCTCTCCAGCTGAGAAATGGCAGGGACTCTGTTGCCACACATCATGAAGGCTTGCCTTATGTAGCTGCTGTAGAAATTCCTGAACCTCCCCACTTTTGCATTTGATATATATTTAAATCCTAGTAATCCTGGCTCTCAGCTGGGTATCAGTCCCAAAGAGATTTAGGATAGGGTAAGCCAAGAGTTGTGAGTCCATAGCTATGCAAATTCCAGATTCACTGGGGAAACGCAGCAAGGACTCCTGGAGCTTATGGGCTGGAACAGAATTCAGAGCTTCTGGTTTTGAGGCAGATCATCAGTCTAAAATGCAAATTGCTGTATTTGGTTTTCTTTTTTAGTTATTTGTCTTTTCGGTGTCTGCTCTGGAGGGAAACTTGCAGCTAATAGGAGTAAAACATTCATGTTGACATGCACAGACATGGACACCCGGACAACACTGCAAGTAATTTCCATAAAAAGAATTAGGGAGTGAAATTTCTTTGCCAGTGAAGAGTGTTATACTGGGCAAATTTCCACTGACACCACCAGATGAAATATGTTTGGCCACCACAATTTCTCCAAACTAAATGCAAAGTGGGGCTGTCGGACTCAAATTCTTGTAAAGTGTTTCAAAGCACTAGATTTTACATTTACAGTGTGTGGTGGGTTGGGCTTTTTTTTTTCCTCTAAAGACCAGCAATTAGTTGGTGTATCGTTACAGAGAGGATGGCAGAAGGAAACAAAAAGGAAGATAATTTTTTGTGGTGGAGACTCTCATGCCATGGTGATGACCAACCTTATAAAATTCTAGATAGTCATAACAGACCACAAAGGAGTCACAAAGTCATTATAGTCAGTGTATTAATAATCCTCATACTGTAATAAGGAGTGTCCAAATAGCCTATGACATCAGAGAACTTTATAGCTCCAGAGGAACTATTAGATTTTATCTTCTCAAGAATCCTTAGATTAAAGAGTCCTCAATGAGACCCTGACACAGTAAAACATAACGATTTCAAAAGAGTTGCTATGTTCTATTGTGTCAATAATTTGCATAGTAAGGAGCCCCTGTGGTACCATAGTCCTTGACATTACAGAACACGGACTTGGTACATGCTGAGTGGCATTTACATTACCAGACAGTCCATATACAGGAATTGTATATTACATCTTAAAAAGAAAATGAGCTTCACTTGAGTTTTAATTAAGAAAGTTTACACAAAATATCCTTTCTTATCTCTAAAACCCATAAAACCACGAAATATGAGGACAAAATTACTTCTTATGTAATCAATCCTGAAGGCTGGATTTTCAGATAGTTGCCTGAGAGTAATTCCTTTAGCCTCATTTATGAGGATACTATCCTTAGTCTTTGTACTCACTCACAGCATCACAAATGTCTTGGTGTTATATGTTAGCTTATGTAACCCACAGACCAATATGTTTTCCTGCAAAAGCATGAATTAAGGAACAAGCAGGTGCTTTAACACTGAATATTTCTCTTTTTTTGTGTGTGTCTGGGTAAGTGACATCCTTAACCCGACTTTAACAGTGTGTATGTGAATATTCCTCTGTAGGTGAAGAAATCTCTCTATGTGAATAGTTTTATGTGTGCTGGAGAAGAATTAATGTCTCTGTATAAGATAAGAGAATCAACCATGACTGTTGGAGGGAGCTTCACTCCAGATAGTGGGAAGACTTTTTTTACTCTGCTGAGCACAAGTCCTGCTGTTAATAATTGAAGGTTGCTTTGTGGAAAAGGACTGTCCATATCCATCATTTTGAAGACAAAATTTTTCAGGTTCTCTCTGTTTTATGCCATATCAAACAATCCTACAATATGCAATTCACTAGTCGCATGACCAGCTTCAAGTTTCTGGCCTTTGAAAAGTTTGCTATTTTGACTTAAGTATTGAGATACTTCTTTTCTATTACAAAGAAGATGCATCTTTTGAGGATTCAAAGAAGCAAAAAGAATATCCTCATTTTCCTTGACAGAATGCTTGCTGTGTTCTCCATGTTGAAGGCTGGCAAATATGAACAGACAGGTTTACCCTTTTATCCCTTCTAGTTACCCAATGTGGCTTTTAGGTCTTTCTCCAAACGAAGCACTCTGCAAGACATCCAAAGATAAAAAAGAAGGAGAATGAACTCACCTACATAGAGCTTATGAAGGCTTTAACATTTGATTGATAGTGTTTCTGTACCTATGGCACATTTTTTAAAACCCTTCTACAACCGTGAGTACAAATACTTTTGTGAACACTCATAGAGTGTGCATGTGTGTGTATAAAAACTGCAGAACAGAACAAGATTTAAGGTTAGAGAATAGACACATTCTGTTATTGATTATTGTTATGCAAGACTTATAAGACTTCTATGATGGAATGGTGGTAGCAGGGAGCCTTAAAAAGCGATGTGGTCCTTGCATGAGTTTTGCCTAAATTTATCAGTTTGCTGGGGCTTTTTTGCTTGCTATTCCAAGAAAGAAATTAACACCTTGTCAGCATGGCAGAGGAGAGAAACACAGTAAGTCTTCATAGATCATTGACAACTACTGATCTCTTGTGCACTGTAGGCAGATTGCTCTAAACAGGAGACCTAAATTTATCTCTAGCTAATAGATAAGCAAAGAAAATCAAAGCCCTGAAAGCCCTGATATGCACTTACTGTAGAGGGGAGAGCTTCTGCATCCCTAATCCCACGGGATCTTCCTTCTGTATGAATAATCTTCTATAAACACTTTTTTTTTAAAAAAAGCAGCTTCTAATAAAAATGAATTTTGACCATTTGCAAGAAGGATCATAGTTTGCTACTCTCCAAAGCATTTGACAGTAAGAGTGAAAAAAGTGCTACTGAAATTTAAGAAAAGTATCTGTGCAGACTGGGAAAACTGTGGTCAATGATTCTTTGAAAGACTGAGAGAAGTTTTGCAATATGTGCACATCTGCAGAGACTGAGTGGATGCACTTGTTTCATCTTTTGAGATAATCTAATTGGTTTTTTGCATGTTTTGCACAGGGCTATTTCCAAAAGGGCTTGATCTTTTTTTCCTTTGCAAAGCACTGACTTTGCTATCGTTGTTGTTATTGCTGTGCTAATGTTATCATACTCTGATTATTTTCACTGTGTATGTTTTTGTTCCTTCCTGTACAATGTAGAACTTTTTCTGCAGGCAAAAGCCAGAGCAGCAGTCCCCTTTTAATACAAACCCCATTAAAAGCTGCCATTCTTAAATTAGCTCTGCAAAAAAAGTGCATTTTATAGTCAAGCAAGCAGTAATTGGACACTGTGGCTATGAGTGGCCCTTGTGGTGTTTGGACCAAGTCCAAATGTACCTTCTGTCTGTCTCTGACACAGGCAGACAATAGTAGTATTATTTACTGTGCTGGCTCTGTGTAATTTGACAGGCCAGCTGCAAGAACAAAGAACCACTAACATTTTGCCCAGCCCTATTCCCAATTGAAGGCCCATCTACATTTCATAAATAATTTCCTAAAATACTTGATTCTCTTTCTCTTCCATAGCCTTTACTGTGCTAATTTGGAGAATAAAAGTTAGCCTTTCAAACAGTATCCCCTTCCTGTGCTGTCATTCATATATTTTCAAGTTTTGGACACCGTCTCTATATTGAGCCCTGAGTCAATACTGTGTATGACTTGTCTCCTTAGCTGTGCTCAGGAGTAGGGAGCTACCCCTGTTACTGACTTTCCCATGATTATAAAGTTAACCAAAGGGTTTGGGGGTGGGTCATTTTACTCTGTCTAATAACTAACTGACCCCCCGTGACTATATTAAAGTGTAAATGTTTAAAAGATATGGAGGAAGAGCAGCCCTCCCACATAGCCATAAGCAACATATGAATGAACACAAGAGGGAGTATTAGGTAATAGTTAATATTAGGGGGATTGGGAGCAAGAATTCCTGGACCTAATATTATCTGTAGCTTTGAATTTGTTTTTACATCCCTGGACAGCTTTTAGAAATGTAACCTATCAAGAACAATGAGACAGCATTTACCACACCTCCAATTTACATCCATTGTACCTGCCTTTCCAACCAAGGAGAGGATGAAAAGAGATGTTACCTGTGCATTTTTGCATATAACCTCAGGCTTCTCGAAACTCCAGGCAACTGAACTGCATCTGTAAAATTGGTGTAAGGACACTTTCCTATCCTTACATGAAAGGATGCCCCCTGTGGGTGTCTTTCCTTGACCTGGCAGGAGCACTCAGATTGCTGATCCTTTAAATGCAAGATATGTCTTTTCTTGCCATTAGTATCTCCATTTTCTCACCTGGTTCTGCTGGTAGCCTCTTCACCATCATTTGCTGTTATTTCCCACAGGGAATGCCAGGAATGTATGTGAAGATCCACAGGTAAGAAGCAGGCACTGGGAACAGACTGGGAGCCCAGTCCCCTGATATCTGTGCACTGGGCAGGCAAGCTGGCGGGAAGTGGGTGGAGGAGGCAAATTAACTGCAATCAGTAAGGAACTAAAACAAATTACTCCCTTAGGAGACAGAGAGGAGATGGGAATTCTCTGACTCACCATCCCATCAATGTTCCTCTGGGGCTTCTCCTAGAGTGCTGCTGCTACGTGCCAGCCCTTACACAAGGCTGAAACAAAAAGCTCTCTCCTTCACAGAATGCAATTTCAATGAGGCATGGGCATGCTGCACTCATCCACAGACATATATGAATATAGCATATGTGCCCACAGTGTTCTGTAAATAATAACCATAATACTTACAGAGTTGTATTGAATTCTGTTAGGCAAATAAAGAGATTCTCAAAGTTACATTATTATGCCAAACTGCATCTGTCCATGTGAAACACATACAGTGACACTACTCTTTGAATTTTTAAACTTGATCCTAGGAATCCCTTAAATAATTTGTAAGGTGATTATCAGAAATCTCTTTGCCCACTATTTAGTTGGGATTTATAGACAATTATCTCCTCGCTAAAGAAATGCTTTCCAAGTGTCACAGTGTGCAGGTAAACACTGACCAGCACCCTGGAAAACACACTGAGATGAAGTGGTAGAAGCACAAAAGCAGACTATGTGCTTGCTAATCAGCCAACTGGGGCATGCTGGCAGCAAGGCTTGGTTTCTTATAACTGCTGCGGCCCCTGGGAATACACTTCTGCCTGAAACCACTTTGACTGCCCTGTGTTGAGCATAGGCACTCAAAAAGATCTCCTCCAGTTTGTTTTGATGGATTTACAGAGAGCCTTGATTTATGCCAGAAATTCCCCAGAACGAGCCTCGGTGGTATCTAAAATGTGTGAGCTAATTTTCTCACAGGTAGAAATTGCCTTGATTTCTCAAAAATCTGTATCTCCAGCACATTCACACACAGAGAAAGTTCATCTGATAAATTAAACAGCACTAAGCCAGGATGACAAGATTCACTTATTATATATTTATTTATTTTGCAACATGTATTCACCTAATAGTCAGACAAATTCAAGAGCTCAAATTAAATTAAAACATCCAGCTCGATAAGAGCTACCACAGATGACAAATTCCTGGAGAAAGCTGAATTTCAGGTTTTGATGTGTAGACCTGATTCCTTGTGCAGAGAAAACACAAACTATTCTCCCTTATGTGAACAGGGTCCTCAAAAGGACTAATTTAACCTTAATACAAATCTCTAAAGGGAGATATGTGATAAAGATAGAAACTGGAATCCCAAGTTGGCAAAATTTAATTTGTTTTTCTACTTCACTAGAACAAAAGCTTAAAATGTTTGAGGGATTTTTCAGAAATAATAATTTCACCTTCCATCTCATCTGTAATAGCAAAGAATCACTGCATAGGGCATATACTCAAGATGCAGAAAATCCTCAGCAGAAGAATTTATGTGTTAATTGATTTGGAATTCAAAACCATGTCTTCAATACACAAAAGGAAATATCTAATTTCACTTAGGTTTTACAGTTTCATTTTTGATCCTATGAAGCTTTTTTTTTTGGTGAAATGTCCACTAAAGTTGATAAACTACTGAGAAGTTCAGAGTTTTGTAAATTGGCATTTTCCAGTAAAAAAGTATTTTGGCCAAAAAAACCAAAATAAATCTAGAACTCTATAGGTTGTTTGCACATTTCCAACTATTTTTAATTTATTCCTTCACCATAGGAATTGATAATGTGCTAAGGAGTAATGAAGCTGGATCATATTTTCATGTTTTTCATATTTCATCCAGATTGTTCCCATCCCCAAACAAGGACAGTGTTTTTTTCACAAATATTGGTTTTAACCTTAGAAACCATTTGCATCTTTAATAGCTGGTTTAACTGTTGTTGTTTTTGAGGAAATCTCACCAGAAATTGCTTTTGAGTATGTAAATACATTCTGCTTAGTGCTTCAGCTGGCCCATCTGACCACAAACCACAATGATAAGGCTTTAGCCAGGCCTATCAGAGTCCCTTTCAAAATCAGCCACAAATTATGGGGATAAGTATGGTCTTCTGGCCACAGGATAATAGTTCTTAACCATGATTAACCTTTCTATGTAACACTGACTCATTGTCAAGGCTTTTAGAATTGTCATTCCTTGGTTCATCTTGTAGCTGCTCAGGAATACATATATATTTATTTTCTGTTATGTGTAAAAACACGGAACAGGACTTTTCTACTTGTAGCAGGAGATGGTATATTGAGAAAGGCTGCTCTAGAAGTGATAATTCTCTGAGAGTTTGCCAGGACTGGTAGTCCATCTGGTGAACAGACTGTACCTTGTTAAGGCAAGGGTGAATAACACGTAATTTTACCACTCACCTACTTAAGTAACCAAAAGAAAACACTCATTTCACTGTTACACATATTTTGATTTTGGAAAAGATAATTTTATTTGGTTATTATTCATTATTCCTTCTCAGTATGAAAAATATATGACATATTAATAGAAATATTTTGATTCATTGAAGGCAGGTATAAGACAGAACTTCAAGCAATTTTCCTGTATCTTCTTATCATCTTTTTCTTTTAAAACAGTGTAAAAAGTTATATTTTGACAGGAGGACAGAAAGAAATCAGCAAGTTTCATAAAAACTTATTGCATGATATTTTAAATTTAAAAAAAGTATTCAGCCTTTTGTATGTGTCTTAGTATTGGCTATGGCTCTTTCAGCATTGTCATGTTGTTCCTTAGCCTCATGGTATTTTATTAATGTTTGCTGTGTGTCAAAAGTTGATAATTATTAGTAAAGATTGTCTGCCCCACAGGCACCTTACAATTTATCAACAGACTATTATACAATTTGACCTCGTTCATAAAAGAGCACATTAGACACTATAAAAGGAAGAAAGTGTCCTGAGAGAGTAAAATTAGCAGTCAGTAAATCTACTCAGTGTCTAGTCTTGTATCGTTTATGCTGCTGACATGTTTGTGTGTGCACAAGTGTTTTCAGTGGTGCCCAGTGACAGGACGAGGAGCGATGGCCATAAACTGAAACACAAGAAGTTTCACATTAACATGAGGAAGAACTTCTATACATTGAGGGTGGCTGAGCACTGGAACAAGTGCCCAGGGAGGTCATGGAGTCTCCCTGTCTGGAGACATTCAGAACCCACCTTGGATGTGTAACCTGCTCTGGGTGACCCTGCCTTGGCAGAGGGATTGGACTTGATGATGTCTAGAGGTTCCTTCCAACCCTAAAGTTTCTGTGATTCTGTTTATGTGTGTATTTGTAAACAGGAATGTATAGACCTTATCCATGTTCTTGTAACACATATTTCAATGCTCATCTAAACACTCTGAACAGTTCTGCAACTTAGAATCATCATGAACTTCATCATACTGCAGTGACTATAAATATGCACCAAAGATCACTGGAGAATCAAATATGAATTTAATTAAAAGGAATTAATACTAAGGCATTTCATCTGATAAGAGCAGTATCAGTTAGGGACTTAGTAAGGTATATTTTGCAGTCACTGGGGCTTTGGCTTATCTTGCTTCTTCCTGTTTTTCTCAAACCACCGTGTGTGGGATATGTGCACGGAGGAATGGAGCAGCTAAAAGCTACAGGCAACACTTCGCTTTCTGTAACCCCAGCACAACTTTTTGATTTCCAAGAGGGTGCAGCCAGGTAACAAAGCACAAAAATGCAAAGAGCTGCTGAATCCTACCCCAGATGTGGGGCAACTTTCTTGGTGGTCAGAGTGATTTCTGCCTGTGAAAAACTTTTGAGATAAAATATTAAATGAAAGAATGTTCAAGGTTCAGATTTACCATCCTCCATATGTACAAACTGTAGCTGTAAGAACTGATGAGAAGTATTCCAGGGCAGAATTTATCCCTTCATCTTCTGTATGTCAGAGTTATTTTTTTTGTAGACATGCTGAGTCTGCCTCTGATAAAAGGATGAAAGCTACTTCTTTCAAGAAAGTGAGACTGGACCTTAACTGTTGTGATGACTGATGAGAATCCAGACCCAAATCAAAGGACAGGCACAATTAATACAGATGTTGCACTTTGCCTGGACTTGAACATGTTCTTGAAGACATTGTCAGCTAATGGCAAAAATTTTCTCAGCTGTTTGCTCTTTGCTAATGACAAAACAACTATCTAAATTGAATGTTTGTTTCTATTTAAAGGTCAACATGACTGACTAATTCTAAATTATGTAATTATGCTACGAAAGCAGAGTTAAGAAGCTGCTAACCTGTATCATATGGAGCCAACTGTGAAAATGCAATACTGTTATTTTGAAAGATTTCTGTTAAATGAGCATCAGGTGACTGTTACCATTGTGGTAATGAGATTTTGCTATTAACAGGATGTGGCACAGACAAAATCTATAAGAAAGACCTTGCACTTTTGAGGGATGTTAAATAACAAAATGACTGCTTGAAAATTACCTAATGTCACTCATTTTTAGGAGCACTCTTCTGCTCAGTCCAAAGGATGCAACCATATGAATAGCCTTCCTTCCCCTCTCCCCCATAATCCTTGGAAAACAGCTTCCTCCTTAAACTAGTGGCACTGGCTTCTGGTGCAGATGAATCACTTCCAAAGCAGGCCCAAATAAGGAGATAACTATAAAATTACAGGTATTGTATTGATACATTTTTCCAGACTAGATCATTGTGATTAATTTTTACTGCAGCCATTCTGAAAAGAGTGTTTCATGGATTAAAACTGTGTTGGTGTTAGGTACTGGGAACACATGGAGCAGCAATACAGGAGACTGCTGGGTCAAATTGCCATCTCCCTGACATTTTGCTGTCGTCTTTCCCTTGAGCTGTGTGATGTAAAGCTAATCCTTCATGTTCCTGAACCGGTGATCCTGCTTCCCCCAGACCTGGAGAATTCAAACTGTTGTGAGAAAAGCCCAGTTCAGTTTGACTCTCTGACGAGCCTTTTCCAAGCAATTCCTCCCACTGCTGCTGCGCCGAACAGCCTTACCACAGCCCTGTGTTTAAGAGGCTGGTATTTTATGTGTTTCATTTATAAATCCTGTTGGTGGAAACATCTCTGTAGCTGGACCCAGTAGGAGCCTGACACTCTCATTGTGACTAGCTGTTTATTGTGCAAGCTGCTGACTAACTCGCAGTAACTAAAATATAATTTTCCAAAATAGACACAGATGACAAACAGATAATCACTGCAGAGAGCCAATATAACTAAGAAGTACACTCAAGGCTCTTTTAGGTGTACTTCACAGGATCATTATAATCAGCAAACGGATCTTAACTCAGGCTGTCACCTACTCAAAGCTATTCCTTATTTTCAAGGCTGTGTCTCATCGTGCCACTTCAGATAAAGCAAAGGGGCTCCAGTCATGTGCTTTGGTTCCACTCAGCTCTCAGATGGTCTCCAAATACTGTTCTTTTCTACCCACCAAATCCCTTTGGCTTCTCTATGCTGTCTTACCAGCTTCCACTCCGACAGAGGAGCTGGATTGCTTGGACCAGGACAAGCGGGCTCCCTGCCCATCACGGCTCAGGGAGCTACTTGACCCCTTAAATCCGGGGTGAGGAACTATCACTTCCCTGTTCTCAGATTTTCCTGCAGCCAGCTTTACTCTTCCCTTGGTGTCCAGCTCTTACCAGGCTCTCAAAATGGCTACCCGGCATGGCCTTCAGCCATTATTTCCTAACAGAGACAGCAGGAGGACATTGATATTTCAGGAAGATTTGGGCAAAAATACCTAAGATGATGGAGATTTAAAATTGTTCAACTGCTACACAAGCAAGCAAAAGAAAGCAAACACCTTGACTTAACTGAAGAGGCAGAGGGCAAAGATATCATGAAAGTATTCAGTTATCCTTGACTAGACTAAATAAGTAAATCCCTTGAGAAGGGGACCCTGGGCACTTAAGCAACAGTAAAATAAATGAAAATCCTATGTCTGGTAATAAAATACAATGTAGCTTCAGTGTAAGATTTCTTGATGCCCTGAGAAGAATGTTTCTACTGAGGCCTCTGGTGTTCTTCTAGCTCATTAAATGAAACCTGTAATAGAAAGAAACATCCACGCACACACCTTAAAAAAAATATGTGTACATTTTGAAAAATATTTATGTTGAATTTAGATTCAGGAGTCTAGGGCAGATGTCTAAATTCTGGTTGCAGAGGTGTCACAGCTCTTTGAACAACGTCCCGAACTTGACAGTGCTCATGAAAGAGCTGCAGAGGCACCAGCCTGGACTGAGGGGGTCATGGACACATAGTAGGCTCTGCGCCCCTGCCTCCACACCCAGCCTGGAATGTGACCATGGTGCTGTCAGTAAAGCCACTGCAAAGTCCCCAGAGTGGACCTCCAGCCACGAGAAGATTTTCATGGCAGATTTTTAAAGGGAATATTTTTTGCCAAGTATGGAATGAAAATAAATCCTAATAGCTGGGGAAGAGAGATTATCTATCATCTATCTATCTATCTATCTATCTATCTCTGCATGTATCAATAACTGTTATGTCTCCTATGAAATGAAATGCTGCTTTTTGACCTGCCATAATTGGAAGCTGTGGTAAATTCTGTCATACAAATCATAGCACTAATATTAATCATTTAAAGACAAAGTGATGGCAAAAATCCTGACAACGATGTTGCTTGCTAGGTTTTTTTTGAGGTTTGGTGTTTTTTTTTAGCTTCAGTTTCATAGAGACTCCAATTATGAACTGCTTTCCACATGCAGTCTAAAAAAATTTTTGACATTAGGGCTGTCGGTGGCAGCCGGAGGTGGTGTCAGAGCACTGGGCGCGGAGTGCAGCAATGCGAGAGGCCGTGTGACACATCTTTTCAGAAAGGCACAGTATCTTCTTCACTATGTTTCCCTCTCAGATTAGACTGACTCGTTAACTCATCCTCCCTGGTATCTTTTTGCTAATGCCTCAGCTTTTTAAGCTGCTCCTCTATTTCTCCCTCTGATCAGTCTGGAATCACATTTGTGGTTGGTCCATGTAAAGGAGAGAAAAGGCTGAGGAAATATTCAGGTTCAGGAGATATTTAGACATTTTATGTTCACACAGAGTATGTAACATTTTCTATTAGCAAAAGGAAAGAGGGAAGGAAGGAAGGAAGCAAGGAAGGAAGGAAGGAAGGAAAAAAAGAGAGGGAGAGAGGGAGAGAAGGAGACAGGTAGAGAGGGAAAAAGGCAGAATGAGAAAGAAAGATAAAAAAGAAAAAAAAAGAGAAAAAAAAAATGAAGAACCCTCTCACTTTTTGTGTTGAATGCAAGTTACATAGTAGACAATAAAAACTTTTTTGAATATACTTTAATTCCCAAAATAGTACAAAAAGCTAATTTTCAATCTTTTTAAACAAACAGAAAGAAAGAGATGCTGCTACACAGACTGACCTTAGCAAAATTGCTCAAATTTAGCAATGAAACTGATAGATTTACATGATGCATATGCAGCAAGGCTCTTCGTCTTCATGTCCTTGTGCTCATTATAAAGGCATGGAGGCAGAGCATGGTTTATAAAATGATGATAAAATATACCATGTCACCTGGGCTCCCTGCAGAGCTCTGAAGATTTATCTGCCTTTAGATGAGGTACTGTACAGGCATGGCTCGCTCCCATCACTGCACCGGTGAACTTAAACCTGGACTTAAAAGGATCACTCATCTGGCAAGAAGAATAATTTAGTCTTTACCCATTCCAGACTCTTCCCATGTCTGTATTTTAATAAAGGACATCAGTTTACACAGTTGTGCTGAACTGTGTTTTTTGGTTGTGTGATTTAAACTGGGTGTATTAGGATGTCTAATGGTAGCTTTATCTCTGCAGAAGCCTTGCTGGAGTTGAACAGAGCATGTCTGCTCTTTGTACTAAGGCTCATGGAAGAAGACCTTGAAGAAGGGTACATGGCTGAAACCAAGCTGTAAGCAGAGCAGTAAATCCATTACACTATTAAGCATTTTCTAAGCTTTATAATGATACCTTGCAGCCTTAGTTAAATTTCTGAGAAAACTAGAAATATAGAAACCTTCCTGGTTTTGTATTTTCTAATGGACAAAAATGTATTTTAAATGGAAAATACTTTATGAAGCCTATGCTTTAAAAATTATTTTATTAATGCAATGAAAATCATTCTTGTAATCATCCGGAAACTCAGATGTCAGTTTTCTTTAAATAGGTGTAGAACTGATAAAAAACAAACCTATTCTCTTTTATACAATGACTTTCAGAAGCTAATGGACAGATTATAGAAGGGCAGTTTTAATATATACTAACTTTTACAAGCAGTTAATAGGCTGGCCTGAAGGATGTTATCAGTATCAGTGTTAAAAATTTGAACACAATGAAATTTTGTTTAGTCAGAAATTTATTTTCATCTGGCAGGGGGTTTGAAACTCAGTAATCTTTAAGGTCCCTTCAAACTGAGACCATTTGGTAGTTCTCTGATCTGCTCATCCGATGGTAAGGTAGGATTGTTTCAAATGAGATGCAGACTTTCTTGTTATAGCCTTTGAGATACATACAACAGCAGAAAAATCTGACCTGAAAAGGATTGAAAAAGATGACACAACAGTTTACTACCAGGATCCATAGTACATCATGCATACTTACTATTTGGGAAAACACATCAAACATATCAAACCTTCCAGCATGACAATACTTGTGCAACAGGAGCGGCTTTACTGAGATTTCTTAGGGAGTGAAAGAAAAAATGCATTGGAACCTCTTGGGGTCAGACCCTCCCAAGTCATGGGCTACAGAGGGATCTATAATGCAGTGTAGGGTTTAAATTAGGTCTCCTGAGATCTTCAGGGAGCATAAAATGGGAAAGAATGTATCTATACTTGTAACTTTAGGTTAAGAAGAAGAAAAACAAATGGAGAAATCTTTCTTCAGGGGCCTGCCAAGACACATGTTATTTATAGTTCTAAAACTAGTTTCAATTCTATTTTGAAATATTTCCATAGGGACTCCTTTCTAATTGCAAGGCTAAAAATTGTAGCAATGGCTTCTGTGTGTTAATGAGCACCTGTACCCTTTCTGGGTGTCTGGGAGCACCATTCTTCCTCTGTGCTGTCTCATCACATTCCACAGCACTACCATATACAGGAATATTTCTCCCTTGGATAGTCCTTCTTATCCTGGTAGTACAGGGGAGCCAGCATTTCCACCTGAACAACTTTGTGGGAGCCTGAGAGCCACTTCCTCGCAGCTGGACTTCCATACCTATAAAACACTTTTCTTTGTCCTCTCTTGCTCATGAAACAGAACGAAAGCAGAGCAAGTCAGGGTACTTTTTATTGTGCAGTGAGCCTGACATCTGGCAAGCATCTGGTTGGGGATTCTTATCAGGAAGGGTGATTACAGGTATAGGACCTTTAATCTGCAGGAGACCTGGGGTCAGAAAATATTAGGCATTATAAAATGGGTTGGTTTTTACCAGGGAAGTAGTTGGCTTAGCAAGTGGTGGACAGCAAGAAGTCTGCTTTTTTTTCTCAAGAAAATCTTGTAGCTCTACATTAGGATGTCCCAATACTATGTTGCCAGTGATAACACAGTCATAATGGCTCAACAAAACAGTGCAATTCTCTGGTTTAGTGTAATATTTCTGCATAACACAGACACTGAAAATGAGAGCTGGTTTGCATTCTGGATTTCAAATCTGAAAGAAAGCTGCTTTACAGTTATGTTGGCTTCAGGACACAGGTTTCCCTTAGTAGGGAAACAGGGAAGATTATATTTGAAGAGAGATGGCAGCCACACATACACACTATGGGACTTGCACAACCTTTCTGTTGCTTTTGCTACTGCACAAATATAGAAGAGCAGAATTTCAGTGCAAATGGGAGCTGCTGCTTCTGCTTATCTGGTGATGGCAGCTCCAGAGAAGTAAAAAATAAACCATACTGTAGGATGATTAATAACCTTTAGGGAAAAATTGTGTCCTGTTCCTAATCCTGCTTGTGGCAGGAGCATAACTGCAATGCTGTTCTGCATCATCTCAGGGAATGGTGGTATATGATAAAAGCTTAAGGGATTGCAGGCCAAAATGTTTATACCTGAAGCAGAAATGTTCTTGCAGATACATGTCTCTGGCAGGTACAGTCAGTAGTGGTCATAAAAAGGATGATGATGGCAAAATAAATATATGCTGGCTAAAAATTTAGGAACTGCTTCCTATAGCTAGAATCTCACTCCACTAACAAGCTCATTTTGACTGGAAGAAGTCACTAGCAACATCAGCGATGACCTACTCCTTGCCCTTAAAATCTACTACATAGATTAATTTAGCTTCAGGAAGACAAGTAGGTGCTTCTGTTCTTTTTTTGTTTTCTTTCAGTGCTGGACCCATGCTTCGCCAAGCAGCATTTATCCCTAAATAATGGAATATCTCAGGGGTTAGGATGAGAAGGAAACATTTTGTCTGGAAGGGGTAACTAATCAACTCAAGACCTTTTCAGAGGAGACCAGGTATGTAGGCAACAAACACATTAATTCCAGTTTTTATTTTGTCTCCTGAAGGTGAATTTCCAGAAGCAATAGCAGATGGCTGGATTTTTTCATTGTGTGACCTG
The DNA here is from genome assembly GCA_013399195.1 of Dicrurus megarhynchus. NCBI lineage: Eukaryota > Metazoa > Chordata > Aves > Passeriformes > Dicruridae > Dicrurus > Dicrurus megarhynchus. The sequence continues at coordinate 366,608 of VXAD01011941.1, read as the reverse complement.
GGGTTGTCACTGCTTGAAAAAACCCCATTGAATGCATTACGAGGTGGACACACCTTTGGGGTTTTATGTCTCAGCCAACCAGTGTTTGTAAGATGGTTATACCTTTTGTTCATGAAGACAGGAAATTTAATTTCAGTAGCAGCAGTTCACCCACAAAGCATGAAGTTCCTAGTCCATTGCAGTACTCTACTGCTACTGCTAGGATGAAAGCTGAGAAAATGAGTGGGGGAAATAAATTGGTGACTATCTATTGGGCAGAAGCAAGTAAAGGTAAAGCTTTTAGATGAACAGCCATGCATCTTTTGTAATGAGTGGAGCTCAAATGAATGTAAAAATATCCCTGTGGACAGCTTGAAAAAAATGGCAATATTAAATTCAGGACATACAATACTCCTGGGCTTGTTGATAAAGTGATGCTAAACCTGTAGTGTTTTACTGCAGGAGTTTAGAGGTTCTGACTGTCAGGAGGTTCTGTTAATTTGGGTGCAGGTCAGAATCCGGTGCCTCAGTCATAATGTTTGGTGAAGCGACTATCTAAAAGTTTTAAAACTGTGCTTTATGGCCTGAATAGTCTAACTATATAGATCAGCCTTTAGATCATATTATATCTTTTGAATTTCTTTTTTAGATTAATTTGCTATTATTTTTTCCCATTGTAAGGGGATCTCTGGTTGTGAACAAATGGCCCTTTACTCTTTTATAAATGGAACAGATTGAGCTTCTCGAAACTTTCACTGTAAGACTTATTCTTTAAATACTTTAAACATTACTTCAGCTTTGCACTGAATGCCTCCAACTTATCTAAAATGAACATAATTAGTCACCTAGTCCTGTCAATGGCTATTTCAAGAAAATATGTAAAATAACTATATATAAGCCCATCAAGCTGCAGAGCTTAAGAGAGGTTACAAGTTTCTACTGTACTTTGTGTGATTTGTACAGATCTGAGCTCCAAAAATGAGTTGCCTGAGGAAAATATTTTCTGAAAATGTGGTTATAGAAGTAGATTTTGTTTTCCTCATCCAGATATCCAAAATGACAAATGATTTGTAAGACAAAGCACTTATTAATTTGGCTTTGCAATTTCCGTGTAAAAGCTACTCAAGCATCACAATCAAAGTCAAGAAAAGACATGTCCCAGAAAGGACAGAAACTCAGATTTTGGGGGTGCAAATTTGCAAATTGGCCTTGTCCTCAGAGAAGCCGAAATGAAAGTGCTGGGGTAAAAGAAAAATCCAATTTTTATCAACATAGAAGAATGTTCAGGTGCACTGCTGGGAATACAGAAGACTGAATTTGTGAGCAGCTTGACTACTGATGTCTGTTTTCCTACGAATTCATGTCTTCTGCACTCAGAAGATTTTTCTAGCACTAGCTTCAATAAATGCATCTGTGTACTGTTTTAACTATGAAATAAATGCAATAGCATGAGCAGGCACGCCCTCATGGACTCACTGGTTTTCACCTTTTCCTCGACTGTCTGACTGTTGATGACATGATGTACAGTAGCTGGGGTCTGCCCATCTCTTCTTCAGTGGAGGCACTTCTTTCTGTATGTGTTTCCCCTAGCTATTCATTAACTTTCACAAAAGTTATAGAAAGTTAAATACCCTTCAAGTTTTACCTCCTCTATGACATTGGTTTGAATTTTTTATGTACTAAAGAAAGGTTATTGTGCAGGAAATGACAGAGAGGCTGGTCATCCTGGTCACATGTCCTTCAGAAAGCAGTCCTAAAAGGAGAACTAAAGGGACAATAATGCAAAGAAACCTAAAGCAAATCCCTTTAGCTTATCTCTTTCACTTTCTTTCATTCGCCATGACACCTTTGAGTTTGAGGCTCAATCTCTTAAGATAATTTCAATTTTCAAGATGAACATGAAATTAAAATTTTCGTGTATGTTGACTCACAACTAGCACTTCGTACAAATATCATTACAAATCACATTATTTCTCTGAGTTTTTTATGAGAAAGAAATCTAAAAGGGTGAAATTCTTCTGTTACTTTCTTTTCTGGATGTCAGTATTTTCCTAGACACCAGTATTCACAGTCAGTTAAAAGCTAAATATTCTGTATTTTTAAATGCTCTGTGGAATGAAATTTCTAAAATGATCTACCAAAACATAGTATCTAAGCACTGAAGAAGACTAAGGAAGTGCTGTTCACAGTGGATTTGAGAAAAGAAAAATAAGATCACTTGACCATCAATATAGACCTTTTTGAGGAAGACAGGCCCTATAAAATGTATTTTCATTGTTGCACTCATCAGAATTATCATGCTTTCAGAAAAGACCCAACAAAACTGGATCTGACTTGCCTCGTTGTTTAGAGCATGTTTAACTTACATCTTTAAAAAATGAATGAAGAATGAAAACCATGATTGTGGGCAGATCCTTCCAAGTTGTTTTAGCTACTCTTTATTTCATCTCACCGCTCAGCCGCCTGAATCCGGATGGAAAGATCAAACACCCAGAGAGTGGCATAGAAAGAGCCATCACAGGGGGAAGAGGACATCCAGTTGGACTGATGTAATCACCCAAATGCCTCTCCAGCTCAGCTGTAATTGAGGTTGTCATGACTTGGCAGAGCAAAAGCAAATTTTGTTGATGAAATTTTCATCACTATTAAATGAGAGGATCAGCGTTATGTAAGATCACCAAGTGGGTTGCAGAAATGAGGAGGTTATGCTGTTATCTAAGCTCCTTATCTTGCATCTATAGAATTTAAAAATTCAGGCCCAACTCCCTTTCTGGGGTCTTTTACAAAACTCTTTCAAGACTGCACAGGAAACTGACTGGTTGAAGCAGATGTTCAGCTTAACTCACAAAAAGGCAGCAGATCTTGCTCCGCCGCTCCTGCGTTTTTGGAGGAGGATGGGGACACACTGGGGAGTCCAAAAAACTCTACCCCTCACTGAGTAGCAGGGTTTCTGGTATCATTTACTACATATATCAGCTGTAACTGAGGGATACAAAAAGACAGCTTTGCTTTGTGGAAATGGAGAGGTTTTTCATTTGTATTGCTTTAAAAGCTAGATGGAAAATCTGAAATAGTCAGTGCGGAGGAGGGTCAAAGCAAAGATCTGGATCTGTAGCAAACTTAGGGTCCTTGAAAAACTCTCTTTTTGTCCTTTCATTTTGGTTTTGATTTTTTTTTTTTCTTCTTTTCTTTTTGGTTTGAACCTGATTCTAATAAACAAGAATTAACTGCTAATTAGAAGCAATGGAGTTGTGTTTTTTTCCTTCTCCTTTGCTCATGAAACTCCTGTTGAGTGTGACACCCTGGCATAAAGCTTCCTTCACAGCAGCATTAAGGAATTCTTTTCACTTCTGGAGTCTGTGAGTTTGGTAAAAGTCTCTTCCTTACCCTGAGGTCAGTGATGTCTGTAGTTTAATTTAGGGCATAAGGGAGAAACAATTAGTTTGCCTGGTGCCTAAACTGCTGCTGAACAAACAACCACAGAAGCTGAATCTTTAAAAAACTCCTCACGACTTTATTTATCTGGACTTTCAGTTGCTGTCCAGATACAAGAAATTACTTTAGTTCATTTTAATTCTTGCCATTTTCTCAGCATTGTGCTACTTTAGGAGGCAAATAAATGCAGCAGGAAGATACCTATAGATGTGTTCAGCAGCTGGAGGGTTTATGATCTAACCTAAAAAATGCAAGTTGGTTTTCTTGTAGTAATTAATACCAGCAACATTTCTACTAAATGCTTCTGTGTGCCTCATAGAGCTCTTCATGTCTCAGCAGTGGGTTGAAGCTCTGAGGGGCACAGTTTCACTCACCAGCCCTGAGTTTTGCTGAATGGGTTTGTAAACCTCAGTGAACACTCATAAAACTAAGTCCCAGGCTTCACAACAACTCCTAATTTAAATTTTAAAGGAATCAACCTAACCCACACTATTTACCAGATATAAAATTTATTTTACAGAAGCGGAAAGACCACAAATCATTTTGGTAGAAGGATTCTAAGCCTTGAACAATGGCTAAACACTCTTTTGTCCCAAATGCAAAGATCCTTGCCCTGTTGCAAATAGTATCATGTGTTTTTTTAACTTAATCTTAAAATAAAATCAGCCCATGATTGAAAAAATAGTGGTCATCTTGGAGAAAATAAAGACCTGATATCTTGGAGCAGTTATTTGAGGCTTACATCAATAAATATTTTCTACCGTCGACCACAAAGAGTTATCTGTAAAACTGAGTACTAATGAAAAAAATAGCAGAGGGAGAGACAATCCATATTGCCTTTCAACCAACACCGGGGATGTACTTGAGAATGTAGATGTTCCTGTAACTGTAAAAATACTGTATTCTGGTAAACAATCCAAATTCATTTCAGCCACCTGAGGCCCAGGGGAAAAGTGATACAGTCTCTGTCAAGCCCACACTTGGTGTTATGTTTTGCAGTATTTCAGGAAGAGGCACAGTGCTTACTGTTATGCAGAAGAGAAAAAGTACATTTATTTTCATCATGAGGTGAACTTTACACCATTACTCAACTTTGCAAAGTAGCAAGAGCCTACAGTACACGTCTTTTCTCTGAGCTGCTATCCCAACTGCTGATGATAGATAATAACGTTGTGATTTGTTTGGATTAAAACCAGTTGAAAAAAATAAAAGGCACAAAAGAATTGTCTGTATCATCTGCCATACAGATGAGGCTAAGATTTTCCCACAAAAGCATACATAGGGTCTGAATAATTTGAGGATGGAGTTGAGAGAGATAATGGGAAAAAAGATTAACAATGTGTATTCCAGAGGCTTCCAGCTGGACATGAAATGAAAATAATGACTGTTAGGATGTCAATCTGCTCTTTGATAAATCTCATAATTATTATCAGACCCATATCTGATAACAGCTGGCTATAAGAGAGGAATCAAGCTACTTCTACCAGCTTACTTTGTCCATTGTCTTCTTCACCTCAGGCTGATGGAAAAGTTTAATGTTATTTAGTCTGACCTTTCTTTTTCACCGGTCTTTTCTTTTATGTGTATACTTAATGCAATGAGGAGACTGTATGCTGAATTTTAAAACTGATATGGTTGGTTTCAAAGCCTGGAACACCAGACATGTACAACTAGAAAATAGATTGGCTGTTTATTTCAGTCTAACCAAAAATGCAAAGCACTAATAGGAAAAAAAATGTTAATTTCTTTTTACTAATCCTGTTTTACTGGAGTATCTTCTACAACTGAGAGAGCTAAACTGGGCATCACTGTTAAGTCAAGGAGTGGCAAAATGAACTCCTTTCACATGTTTTCCTGTTTTAAGTAAACCATGTTAGCCAAACTGGTGATAACACAATAGCACACTTTTTGTCCCAGCTAGATTCAGGCAGAGCATTTGTGAAAATGGAAGAGAATCTCAATTTTAACTTCAGCTTTGTGTATCTTTTACCGTTGTTCAGACTTTATGCAAAAAAATCAATCAAGGTGAACATTTGATTTTTTGAAACCATTTATGTATTCCTAGTCTCCAGGTCCCCTTGATTTTCAATTCACACATGCTCTATTGAAAAATATCTCTCTCAGATACTTTGGCATTTAGACAATTATAATCCCCTGAATGTACAAACTCCCAAGTTCTTAGGTACTCAGGAAATTTTATGCACCCTCAAATCTATAGCTGTTCTGATAATCTAAAGTACAAACATCTCTGCTTTCCACTAGGCACAACTGAAACAGTTAAGATCCCTGATCAAGAAACTGTTCTCACTGTTATGAGATGCTTTGCTAAACTAAACAGAAAGTTCTGGTAAAAATATTTTAGCTTAAAAATCTTCTTCATTTCTAAAATTGTTATTGGATATGTTTTTGCAAAATCACATTTGATTCAATAAACACAAACATAGCAGAAGTTTGTTTGCCAGTTATTCATCCAAATAGACATACCTTTTTGAGCATTAAAACAAAGGTAATTACACAGAACTGAAAGTAATTGCAATGTAATTTACTATTCAATAGGCTTTTTTTCTTTTTTAATCACAGATGGTTTAATATGAGTAAGCTGAGCCTTTGCTTGGCGGTTTCATTCACATAATCTCTACCTTATTCTTTTTATCCTTCTGCTATGAGTAGACGGAAAACAGGAATCTTGAATTACTATCCTCTGCTTTTCACTTATATGTGAAATCTTGTCTTATCTGTGAAATCTTATCTTGTCTCAATCTATGTGGACTTCTGTAATTATTTGATTGTCTTGTTCAATACTTCCTCATCTATCTGTGAATAGTCTTATATCAATCTTATAAAATTGGGTTCTGAAACTACTTCTGGATCTATCATTGCATCAGAGAAAATTCCTTTTTTGGACAGACTGGTATAAACACCTGTATCTTAAAATCCATGGGTGAGATCTTGTGAAGTTAGGTGGGAATATGAACAATTTAGGTGAAACAATGTTCCCACACAGAAAATCAGACAGAATGTCTGCTGGAGGACTGAAGATTGTTCACTCACAAAGTCATCTAGCAGTTATTTTTCTTCCTGAGCTCTTCCTTGCTCAATAGATAATGTTTTGCTTCTGTGAGTGCTCCAGGTGTAGGCTCAGAAAGAAGGTACTGAAAAACAGCAAGCTATTCCAGGTTGCTCACAGTCCAGGCTAAACTGGAGTCTGTTGTACCAAAGACTGAGACAAAAGAGCATGTTTTCTTTCTGTTGAGACCTTGGAATTAATTCTGTTGGGATACCTGAGTAAAGTTTTAGTAAAGGTTGAAATGGGCCAACAGACTGTAGAGGTCTATTGAAGTTTTGGAGGTGTGTTTGTGCCAGCAGAGGTCTTTTTCCTTCTTTCTCTTCATCTCCTTCAGATTCAGGTCCCTTAGCACCCTTCCCATCTTTCAGGGCATGGAATGCCGATTGGGATCTTTTCCTTTCCCCTCTTCACCCCTCACAGCTACGTACCTGTGTGACTACAAGCCTCCTCTCCAACATCCTTCACTCCCTTACAGTTAGTTGCTTTTCACCTCTTCCAGCATGAAATTCCACTCTGCCTATCCCTTTGTCTCCATCCTCCAGCACCCTATGACCATAGATGTGCAGAGACAGGACATTGTTGGTCCAGCAAAACCAACCTCTGGCTTGGAATATGTGGGAAGTGAAAAAGAAACTACCTTGCCCATGTCTAAAAATTACATTCATAATGTATCGTTTTGATGCCTGTGCTTGTTTCATCACAAAATGCTCAGTCTTATCCTGTTCAAAGTCTTACTGGGCTCTAAATTCCACTGCATTTGGTGTTCCACACTTAAACAGTACTCATCTCTGAGAAAATCTGTGTCTATACAGAGAAGAGGATATTCTGACAAAGAATATTCACTGGGTGAATGGTCTGCAGCAAAATGTGTAAAATATTTTTCACTGAGTTCAGAAAAAAATACTACAAGTGATCTTACTACAGGATGTTTCTTTTTTGACTGGAAAGATGTTAGAAGCTCAGGTAAGATTTGCCCAAATGCTTCATAGGTCTGGATTTAAAGTAAGGGCCTTACAGTTCTGGATAAACATCAAAAATCATGCTTTCTGAGACATGTACTGTTACTATAAAGAATAGCTAAACATTTAAAAATACAATATTAAAAAGATGGTTATTCCAAGACATATTTTAAAAATATATATTTTACATATTCATATGTACAGAATAGTGGCATAGAATCAAAAGCTAACAGAATTCAACTCAATTTCTAATGTAAACTACCACAAAAAGTGATTGAAGTTTTCCAAAATTTGAAAATGTTCTGAAAGTGTAATTGGAATTCCAATGTAGAAGAAAAGTATAAGATTAATTTTTGGAAAAATGACAAAAAATATTTGCTATTTTCAACAACTCAGCCACTCTGCAACTATATTTGTCTATTTAAAATTCCAGTTAAAATACTAAAATCATTTAAAGTTCAATCTTCTGTGATATTTTCAAGACATCCTTACATCCTAAAAAAAAAAACCCAGCAAACATGCAGAATTGCTGTTTCTACCTTTAAAACAAGAAATATAGAAAAATATTTTCACATTGCCAAATTATTCAGTTATAATAGTTGTAATTATGTATCATTGACATTTAGTAAATATATTTACATCAACATTGCCATCCAGATATCCACATTCCATCATTAAATATGATTAAACTAGTATTAAATTCCTCCTTAGAATGAAACCCCATACAACTGATAATTAAACAAAACAGCAATTAAATTAGATCAAACTATTAAATGAGGAAGCCAATAAAGTAATAATAATAAAAAATCCAACTATAGAAAAGTTACCACTGTAAATAAAACTGTATTTTGCGCTTTGTTTCATGTTCACCATTATTCATGCAGGGATTCAATAGTTTTGGGGGAAGTCTTAAGTGGGATATAGAAGAGGGTAAATTATTAGAGGAAGATTAGAATTTCCAGAATGAATGAAAATTCCAAGAAATAAGATTCACTTGAATCATAGACAAGAAAAACATACAAGCATATTGTCTGCAAAGACCACAGAATTTCAAGCCAGCCTGCAAAACTGAAATAAGAACAATTTCAAATGAATGCTGGAAAAACTGAATCAAGCAATTGGTTGTTGTCTGCATAGTTCGAGTGTTATTAAGTATCTTCTCAAATTTTTTGCTTTATTCTCTTCCTTTCACACACAGAGATCTGCATGTTCACTCCAGTTACAGAAAGTAGATTTTTAAACATCTTTGACAAGAAAAAATCTTATAGGAAAAAAGAAGACACGAAATGGCAAATGCCAGAATTATCATGTAAGGACAGTTTTTCCTCTAAACCTTTGTGAATATAAGTGTTAGAGCTGGAAGAAGAAATACAGAACAATTTAATATTAAAATTTAACTCCAGACTATTGTTATCAATATTTCTGGAGACAAAGAAGACTCAAAAACTAGAATAGAAATAGAAAAAACCAGGTTAGAACCCAGTGAAATATAAACATGAGTATTTCCTATAGAACTAGAAGCTTGCTGAAGTGTTTTGATGATGCAGTGAATTATTGCAGTTGTGTGCTCCACTCCAAATGTGCAGTTGAAGATCCTTTTTTCCAGGAATATAAATGACAATGAATGTGGTCAAGACAGCATGACATAAGGAAGCTTTGAGTCAGTTTTTTATTAATAGGAAGAAAAGTTTCTTAGTAAGGGATGTTAACTATTTTGCTGGTGTCTAGTGGCAAGCAGAGATGTTTGGTCTTTCAGAACACATAATATTTTGGGAGGAAGTAAAATTTCTTGAGTACCTCAGAGCTTAAAGAGTTTGTATATTCAGGCTGTTATGATCTCATGAATTCTGAGGTATCTGATACAGGAATTTTTAAAGGTTCTTTGGTGTTAAAATGCATAGAAGGTGTTCAGTAGGACTTACAAAGTAGAAAAGTAATTAAAGATCCTAAAGCTCACACTAACAATTTTGATAGGCATCTACCTGCACAGGTACTTAAGTGTCTCAGTTTCTCAAAAAATATGTTCACATTGCTAGAATGTTTCAATCATTTTATGCATACAGCCCTGGAATAACAGAGCACCTGATCACACCAAAATGAGAATGAACTAAACATAAGGACCTTCTTTTTCCCAGTCAACCTGTGTCATGACAGGCACATATTTGTATAAGGCAAGTTTACTAGAGTGTGCTATAGGCATCCTGAGAAATGGATGCAGTTATTGACCCCTGAAGGCTATTCGGGAAACTTGGATAAGCATTGGAAATTTCTGGATCCATCTCCACTCCTAGAAATACAGGTTAAGGGTCATTTGCTAATAATTAATCAGGTCTTGTTGCCTTGTAAATGGTCACCTACTGGTCTTCCCCAAAGCTATTTGACTCCAAAGCTGTACTGCAAGATAATGGGCACTCCTTCAGAAGCAGAGCACACAGGCTGGAAAGCTTCAAACCTGATTTAAAACAGATGAACAAAAGAGCATGAAGTGGGTATTGCCACATTTGCACTAGTGACAGACTTTCTGATTAACTAGTGTCATCATTTGCTTTCTTTTCACAAATATATCTGCACCTGAGGTGATGCACCATATCTTTTCCTCTATCTCTATTTTGAACCTTGTTGTTGAGCTCCGCTCTAACAGGAACGCCCTGCCCTGCATGCTGGCTGTGGTGGTGTGAGCAAACCATTTCCTGTTTGGATTAAAGATGATTATTTTCAGCTGATGTAAGCAGTGCAAAGGGAAACATCCAGCAGCAAGTCTAGCACGGCTCCTTGCGGTATGGCTGCAATGGGCTGCTCTCTTTGCTTGCCAGTGCACACCAGGATGCCTTGAAACATGAGGAGCCATGCGTGCCTTGACCCCCAGTGCAACTAGGGAAGGTGGGACTGATGGCAGAGCAGATGACAATAGTTCATTCCAGTGTCCCACCTTCCATAAGATAACTGCACAATACCATCATGAACCTGTAACCTCTTGTGTGTATGTGTGTACCTCAGTCTGGTAATGCAGCTGATCTGTTGGAAAACTACTTACCTGCCCACTTTTTGCATGCAGATTTTGCTTGGACAGCATAGATTTGCTTTGGCTATTTAAAATTCAAAAGAGCCGAAAACTGAGCTTAAAAAAACCCAAACAACCCTCCTCTCCAACAAAAAAAAAAACCCACCCCAAACCCAGTGAAAAGGAGAGGGAGAAATAATTGTCTTAACTTTGCACGTTCCTGTATTACTGCACACTTACTATCTCACCTATCTGTTCACTCAGCCTTTGAGCCTGATGCATTTTTTCCTGAACACAGATACCTATTCCAGCACTCCAGAATGACAGCTCTTGGGCCTGATGTAGCACAAGATAAATCAGGCTAGTTTTGCTGAAACTCAAATGCTTGAACAGAAGGGATGTCTGAGATTACAGGCAGAAGTTGCTCTTCCGTCTCTGCAACAATGTCTGAGAAACCAGATATAGGTGCAAGGACAAGTATTTGTTAAATGAAATTGCGGCTTTTGAGGTTTCACAATGGGGACAGAACTCCACCAGAAAACAGACTGAACACCTAAGATATTCTCTCCTAAACTTGATTCCATTTTCCTTGTCCACTGCACCAAGCTAAGGCCACTTCTGTGAGGCTAAGGTTAGTCCATCTAGTTTTGCTTAAAAAACACATGACTAATTTTTAAGGTTTTCTAGCTTGGAGTGGATCAGTCGCTGCCTAGTTTGTGCTAGACCTGACTTCCTGTGCAACCACGTTCATGTGCCTTACACAGCATATTTGTAGTTTCTCGCATCTCTTAAAATAAGAAGTTTCTGCAAAAATCTGTTGTAATTAAACAGTGGACAACACACTGTCAGGTAGAGACCCAGGTACATGAATAACGTGCAAGAAAAGAAACCATGTTTCTTGAAGCATGACAGTAAGGGGGATGATTTGGGTGCTTTTCCCTTCTTTTTTCCCATCTGTTCTCAATTATAAGAAACTCCTCCCACTAGTTTAAAGGAAAAAAGTACACCCTGCAAAGCCTCTCATCTCTGTACAATATGTGACATCTGTATGTAACAGATGGGCTTTCAGGTCTCTTCATCGCTAGCTTTATTTCCCAGGATCTATGACTGCAGCACCTAAGAACCTATTCTCGATGTAAAAGCAAACTCAAAATAAAAGGGCCTCACACTTGCCCCTGTCCCTGAGCTCACATCAGGTGGACAGTACAATGCCATCCACCATTAAAGTCTTTATTTCCAACCATGCAGTACCCGCGATTAGGGAGAGAAAATTAATTTTCTTTTAATCTCCTGGAAGGAAGTTGTTAGTGAAGGCTGATTTTTTCTTCTCTGAATTTTTTTTCTTTCTACCAGCAAGGTCTGGATAAATGTTTTTGTAGCCAATGTAGTTGGGCCATACTTAGGGTCTGCTGCCTCAAAGTGAAAAAGTGGCATTATTCATTTCACACTGGGTCTTGTGCAGATGAGAAGAAGATCCAACACCCTCACTTGTGACAACGATTATCCTGTTATGAGTCATAGTGACAAATTCTGTGCATGCTCCACACATGGGGACACCATAGCTGCCTACCCTCCCACAGGTCTTTCCTCAATGTTGAACCTGATAGAAAACAATGACTCGACTGGACACACTTTTCAAAGTAGTGAGTGCCTCTGAGCATCTTATGTAATATTTACACAGACAAATTTATCTGCCTTAAATGGGGATCATTCCATAATGCATGTCTGTTCTGAACTTAGAAGCCAACAAGGCCACTCTAAACTTTATTTTGACCTAAAAATGCAAGCCAACAAACATTTTGGTCATCTCTCTGTAAGTTTCTTTAAATGACCTAAAGTATCTGGTGGCTGTGATTCCCCTTTTCTCCCTCATCTCATCTCTTTCACCTTCCTGCATTCTGGTTATTTCTTTTCCTGTGCCTAACTTGGTCCCTCCTCATTCCGTGGCTTCTCGACTTTTAGTTGCTCCCCACACCTGGCTCTCTGCATTTACCATGCAAGAGCTTTTCCTGCAAGTGTGCCTATCCCAGCAGTGCATTTCCCTGCATTCTCACTGCCTTTTTCTCCAGGGCAGCTAACATTCACCCATCCCTGAGTGACCAACAGATGTGCTGCTGCTGAGAGAGACCTGCAGATGTGTTGATTCTACTGCTTCTTGTTGTCACACAGTCCCACAACACTGGCAACCACTCAGTGGAAGGTGGGAAAGCTTGGGACTGTCCTACAAGCAGCTATGAATCATATCTGTGTAAGCAGGCATTTTATGCAGTAAGATGTGAAGAAAAAATAAAATGAGGATGCGAAGGGACCTTTTTTGTGACACTTATGAAAAACAAGTATTTGTCTAAAGGTTGTGTGTGCCTTGCTTTTTTGTTTTTTGTTTTTTTGGTTTTTTTTAACCTGCAAGCCACAGAAACTGGAGGAGACTTAAACTAGGGAGAGAAAGAAAGAATGATGAACAGTGGCTATTGAGCAGCCAATCAGAGAATGGGACATTCAAATTGTTTTAAAATTACATGGACACAGCTATTTAGCTCACAAATTTATATAGTACACACAAAGAAGCTAACCTCAAACCTAGCCAAAAGGCCTCTTTGCAGATTCTGGACTGATTTGTAGTTTCAGGCAGTGCTGTAGAATTCTCCCATGTAGCACATATCTCTAGTTCCTATGGGAGGAAAAACACAGAGAATGCTGGTTTCATTAGTTGTTATTTTTGTGGTTCCTGTATGCCACTCTACCCAACACTGATGGAACTATCAACATAGGGCTTCTTCCCACTCTTGAATGAAAGCTAACATCTGGGATGGCTATTCTTTTCTACAACAAAAGGAAAAAAAAATGGTGTTTTTTCCATCTGCAGTAGAGCTGACCTGAAGTTTTATGTGAGACATAGTATTCATCAGAAAAACACTGTCCTGCCAGAAAAAAAATTCAGGCCTATGTTAACTATCATAAGATCTGTTATCTTCAATTCAGTTGGCTTCTTCTCTCCTCACTCTACTTCTCATTTTACTTTTGAGTATTTTTATTTATGTTGTAACTGTCAAATCCATGCTATAAATGAAATTTATAAAACCTTCATTTTTAGCTATCCAAAACAACGTAAAATAATTTTCTTTTATTTCACTCCAAACCAAATATTTTATTCAAAGTCTGAAATCATGTAATTTCCCATTTAATTCAGAGGCTAAATTGTCCGTAACATGATATGATATCTGAGAAAAACTATAGCATGAACAGCATCATTCTTACCTGGACATCACATCATAGCATGACAATACAGATTGTGAATACCAGGTTTTCTTTGAGATAAATGTTCCTTGTCCATGGAGTCACTGACTCATCACAGAATAAGTGAATTCTAAGTCACTGAGCTCTGGCTGGTTTCATGATCAAAAAATTTCTGTTGCACAGCAATTGAAGCCTTACAACTTTACTCTGTCAATGAGCAGGGAAAAAAAGCTGGTGAGAGTTATGGAGCAGATCAGTGGCTGAGGTAATGGTTGTACAGAGGTATCATTTTTATTATGCATTTCACCACCTGTTGATTGTCCTCCTACTTCTGCAAATTTGTAGGAAAAGAAACTGCCCATTTCATAAAAGACACAATAATAATGATGGACATTCAATTTCCCTAGTGGAATTTCTGTTTATCAGACCTTATTTCAGTAAATCTAGTGATTATATCTCATATAATATAATGAGCTTATTCATTTCTCCTGTGAAATATGTGAATTTAGAGAATATTTTATGTTTTGTTTGTAACCTTACACCAGTATGTTGTCAATGGTACCAGTCCTACACATCTCAGTTTTTCATGCTGAAGACTCTTTTCAGTTATTGTCCTTTAAGGTCAGTCTCAAAACTACTCAGTTTAGTCAAAGAAAAAGTAAAGCGTTAATCAGAATTTCCAGTATTTTCCAAGCAGTGAGTGCAACAACCCAAGCAGTGGGTCCAGGCACATCAAAGGTAATGTGTTTGCCTACTCTTACTCTGTACTCATATTAGTGTCTTACTGGATTTCATGTTTATTTGAGAATTTGTGTTTGCAATTGTTTATTGAGGATTCAGCTTCTTTCATTATGGGCTTACGTTAGCACTTCAAACCCAAACATGCCTGTGAAAAGCACAGTGTGCACTGCCTTCCCCGAGTTTTTCAGGCAGATGTGCAAGTGGTATTATTTATGCTTTAACTTTACACCTATATACCACATTTGAAGTGAGATAGTGTGGCAAGAGTACAAGATTACGAACGGCTTTCATAGCTCACTCTTTCCCAGAGGGTTTGCTTGCACCTGTTTTTTACCACGAAAAGGACGTTAAACTTTCTGATATGTGACCAAGTTGCAAATGAAAGATCTTTGAGATAAAATGTGATATGATTGACTTAAAAGGTCAAAATCTAATATTTTAGTCTGTCAGTTTATGGTGTGATAATTTCACAGAAACATCAAAGATACTGTGTGACCTCCTACAACACATTTCTCACCTTGAGTGACTTGTGGCTCTCCTCAGATTTCATGGTCCATCAGCACACACTTCAGCTGTGTTCCTTTAATAACGGCAGAGCAGGTTGACAGAGCATTTATCTTCCTTGATACTTGACTTGCTGGGGTGCAGCTTTTACAGCCAGTGTTAGGGAATGGTGTGCTACTCTGCCCATTGCCCTCAGGAAAGAGCCAGGAGAGCCTTAAAACAACATAGGATTCATTTTGAAACATTTCCAACAGATCAGTCAGTTGAGGAATTGCTATAAATTTGTGTAAACCAGCATGCAGAATTTAACTCTTGAACTCCGGGGGCCTGTTTTGAGACTTAAACCCAGCAGGCTTTATTTTCAAGAGGAGCTATGCAGCACCTCATTTCATAGCTGTAAGTGGCTCAGTGTCATTCACATCTCATCCAAGCAATCTGCCTTCATATACAAAAATATATACTTAGGGAACTAGATCTAAAAACCCTGGCATAAAGTGCTGGGACCTTCCTTGAGTTACCTAGGAAATGGAGTGAGTCCTCAATCAACCATGCTGCATTATGGTCCACATATGATGGATTTTTAAGCAGACAGAGAGAGACTGGGATGAGATGATTCCGTTGATTATTAGGTCTCCAGTAATTTAACCGAACAGAAATGTGTCTGCTAGTATCTAAGTGATCCTATGTTGCTCTTCTGCAACCAGCCTTCTTTTCTCATCTTGTGGTTCTCAGTTTGTAAAACACTGTCTCCAAAACATGGGCACACATCTTCAAACACATACCTACAGGCTTACTAGGAGTGACCTGAGAAAGAGGATTTCAGTGTTTGGGATGTACAGTCAGGAAGGGTGCATCAGAAGCGTATTCCTGGAGTTAGACAGGAAGGGCTGCACATACAGCCATGCATGTGGCAGGTGATGTAGGAGCATTTACCATGAAATCCAGAGCTTTTGCGAAGGAGTGAGAGGACCAGTGAAAGAAGATAGCACAAAGTTTTCCTTATTCTCTTCACCAGTTCCTTGGACCACGTACATACCCACACACATTTTGCCTGACTATTCTCATCTGGATACTCCTGTGGTTTTACCGGTACCTCTAGTACAGTTCTGCTACTCCTCATTCCCTCTCACCCCCATCAATGAATATGGGAGCACAAACCAGATTCAAACTGAAATATATCATAGGACAATGTACTCATTCATTATTCCTCACCCCCACCAATTTCCTTTATTTTAAAAAATATTAGAACACTAACAACAATAATGGTGATGGATTTGCTCTCTGGTACTTTGTAAGGATCCTGATCCTATAGCAATCTGCACTTAGGGAGATTTATCAGTTTGTGGTCTAGGGAGGAAAAAAATTCAGTTTCAGGTGAGATTTTGCATCCATGTAATGCAATAATGCAAATTCGTTCAGTGATTATTCTGAGGTATGATACAGCTTGGTTCTGGTATGTTAGGGAGCATAAGAGGGGTCCAGCACAGACAGAATTGAAAAATTTAAGCATGTGCAGTTGCTATTTTTCAAAGGATTTTTATAATGCTTCTACACAATGGGCAGAAATTTATCCTAAATAGTCATTCTGGTCTACTGGGTAATTAATATGCATATTGAAAAATTCTAAATATATATTTAATCAACTAGCTACATAAAATGCCTGAAGCCTTGAATACATATGAACCCAATAGACCAGAACAGCTGAGAAAAAGCTTGCTCCAGGCTCTGGGGGTACATTCCATGGAGTTTGCTTTTAAAATATTCTAGAACGGACTTGAAGAAGCTGGAACAGCTTTAAAGAAGGGTCCTTTCTTCTCATGTCACAGATGTAATCTGAATTAAGGTAGCAGAAGGAAATGTGAAGATTTGCCTGTAAGGACACTCTAATAATTAAGATAGCAGCCCAGAACTTGAATCCCTTAGGTGCTCTTCCAGGAAAGTGCAGTTGTGAGCCTTACAATAGCCTGTTACCTGCAATTGTGCCTCAGTTTCCCCTTTTGTAAAATGGAACAAACTACACTTAACCTCTTCACATCCTTGTGGGGTGTGTTAAAGAGAAATACACAAAGATACAACAGGGAAAGACAGGTGCTCAGGTCTCCCTGAAAACCAGGAAGAGGAATCATTCTAAGTGCCCTTCGCGCCCTTGAAAATCTCAGCTTTATTTTATTGGTGGCTATAATGCACTTTGAGACCTTTGGAGGAAAGGTATTACAGACCTGCAAAGCTGCTGGGGAAGATGGAGTAAAAATTGACTGAAAGGTCAAGTTCAGAAGCAAAGAAATATAATGTGAGGATAACCTATGGCAAATACCGTGAAGGCTACACCTGGGAATGTGGGAGTATGAAGTCAAATCATACCTTTAGATAATTCTGAGTTAAAGATGGTATTATGCAAACAAAACAGCAGAGGAAGTTGACCTATGGCATCTCAGGGGACCAGAAACTGGTCATTCATTCTTCAGTTAACCATCCATATGTAAAAGGCTTCTCTGACCACTCTAATGTGAATCATCTCAATGAACAGCTCCTCAGTGGTCATCTTTTCTGGAAAAGGACACATTTCTATCCAATAGCCCCTACTGAGGGAAAAAAGAAGACTTCTACAGTTTCAGCTACACGCTTATTTGCTCAGTACTCTCAGATTTTATTTCATGGCCAAAAATCCATCATCGTTTCCCCAAACAATTCAGCTTATAAGCATCACCTCTTAAATCTGCTCTTATGCATGCTGCAGTAAAGCTGTAGTAAGGCATTGCATTCTGTGGGAAATGTTTGGGACCTGAAGAGGCCTAAATTTACATTGGTGCATTTATCTTTCTGTCTCTCAACTTTGTTACCTACTTTCCATCACTCTGCAGTTGAATAATCTCAAACAGTAGGTTTGAAAGCAGACTCTAAATTTTGGTTTAAAATAAAGAGTCTTATCCACAAGGAACAAAATAACAACAATTGCTAAAGGCAGTTGAACAATGTTGTAAAGAATGTTAGTAATAAATCCAGGTGTATTTAGGCATTAAGCTGAAATCAGCAAACCGCATTATATGTACAACTTTTAAAAGCTTAACTGGAAAATAAAAATTGGGGAGCACAAATTAATTTTTATTAGTTTGTTTTAGAAGAGAGATCTTAAGTGAAAAGTATTAGATATAAAGCAAAAAAAATACCCCAAAAAACCTTACTGTGATGTTCAGATAAAAAGAATTATTGTGTTGTTGAAAATAAGAACTTAGTTTAGGGCAATTTCCCTTTTATTACCAAGATGAGCTATGATAATTAAGGTTTTGTAAATTATGATTTACAGCCTTCTGGATATATTCTCACCACATCCAAAAGAAAGATCCTTGTCTCACAGGAGCAACAGTCTAAATGACTGAAGAAGTCTAGAGGAGTTCATTGTACAGCCATAATGGTCAGGATAATTAATATACTTGTTGAATTTTAAGTTTTAATAACACAGTTGGTTTGTTAATCTATTTTCATATAGGATGATTGCCACGTAAGCAATTACCAGCTAATGCTTGCAGGTAGCAAAAAGAAATGGGTTCTCACATGGATTTGAATACACATAGTTGAAATGATGTCACAGGCTGAGTCAAGAAAATGATCTCATGCATTGGTGAAATGTATAAATGGAGCAGAAAAATAGGGTGAAGAATTTGATCTTCCCGGGGCAACATTTGTAATGGCACATCAGGGTTCTTTGACAGTGTGCTTATGGAAAACTCATGTGTTTATGGAGGGATTTGTGGGAGGTAATCAGGAGTCAATTGATCACTGCAGTCTCCTTGTTATCTGGGAAATTCTAGAAAGAACCAGTCCAGAGTTATGCAACTGAAAATGAGTTCAAAGTTGGAAACAAGGGGCTTGATGATTTTCGTTTGTAATTGTGCAGAAACACGTGTATATATAAAGCATCAGTATAAAAATAACCTTAAAAGGCTATTCAAAAAAAGAGAAGAGCTTGGCTAGGTGAAGCCTTATAGATAAGGACATGTTTACATTTAAAGTGGTGTTGATGGAGTTGACCTAGGCAGATCTGTAGGTGAGAGAGACAGTGAGCATGGTATTAACTCACAGGTCAGAAGCTGGTACAAGGGGCTTCCACTGAAGTGATGTTGGCTCACTGGATAGAGAAAATTCCTGAGTTTGGCACGGGACCTAGAACAGTCTATTACAGATAGATTCTGTACAGACAGGCTTCAATTGTCAGGGGCACCACAGTCTACATACCTCAGTTTCCCTAAGCCTAGGACAAAATGAGTAGTGCATACAATCAAAGACACTTTCTCTTCATAATGTTTGCTCAGCTGTAATAGAATGTGAAAGTTGGTAGAAGTGATTTTGTATGACTATGAAATCATATTCATTCAGCAAATTTGTTCAATGCAGCCACAACTACTTCTAGTGCAGTTAAGTAATTCTGGAAACTTTTATTTTACTTCCTCTTGAATCAAGAATGTTGATATTTATTAAAAAATCAGTTAATGAGAGATATAGATAATTTGAAGGTTTATAAAAAAGTTATTGGGGGAAAATGAAAACATATTCTTATTGAATTCAGGTGACCATATCAATTCAGACTCAAATCATTGTCAGTCAGTGGAAAAAAAAACCCAATAACAATACAAGATCAACCAAACAAAAGAAACAAACGTTCAAAAACCAAGCCAAAACCAAAACCCAACCCCCGCATTAAATTTAAATCATTGAACAAAGTCCAGGGAATGGAATCTTAGGATCCTTTCATCTTCGGCTGACATTGGTGAACTAGGTGGAGAAGTTAAATGGATATCCCTAGAAAGTTCCGACAGACATTCAAGAGCTGAAATTCTTCTGTGGAGCAAGTGGTCTCAGTGGCTCCTTGTATATTCATTCACTGAGACTGTTACCCAGTTCTCTTGGCTAGACACACAGCCACTATGAAGAAGGGTAAAGTGCTGGGGCAGAAAAGGAATAGAGTAGAAAACCACTGATGCAACCTCGGCCTCATAAGCCTGTCACATTCTCCCCTGTGCTGGTTTGTTTATATTCCTGGAGTTTAAAAGTGGTCAAATGTTTTCATCTGCATGGAGGACAAGGAAATCCACTCTTTGAACAAAACCTAGATAGCAGCAGTAAGTCCTGAGTATATTTCTGTGGCCACACTAAAAATGACTCCCTGAAAACGGGGGGTTGTAATGGGAGTGCTGACACAATCTGATTCCTAGCTATCACTTTGCAAGCTGTGCTGTTATAATAAGAAGAAAAGGTTGTGTCTTCAGTGGAAAACTGATGGAAGTTAGAAATGCTGGGTGAAAATATGCAGCTCATTTAAAGGAGAAGAAACTGTAACAAAGTAAATGANAAAAAAAAAAAAAAGACAGCTAGGCCAGAAATGAAAGACATATAAAATATAGGGAAGGAGAATTTTTTCCTTCATTCAGCATACCCTGAGAACCTGATTGTCATCCAATTAGTGGCTGAAGGAGGGTCTGATTAATCTATCACAAGCAAAAGGGCCTGACTCCAGTCACTAGTCGGGGAGGTCTGAAAAGTGTGTGTGGGTCCCTTGAGGTTTCTTCAGCTTCTGTGTTTGCATGATCAGGTGCTCCCACAGAGTCAGTTCCAGGACAACTGTCTTTTCTCAATTATTAGAGCTAGTTGTAAATACAACTGTACAAGCCAAGGACTTTGGTTCCTGCTTGCTGAATATGAGCTTGCCCTGCAGTAAAAGCATAGGCTCTTCTGAATCCCTACCTCTTTCCTTTTTAAAATTAGGCATTGGTATAAGGACAGCCAGCCCCATATGTTATGCAGTTGATTGCTTTTAAACAGGGCCCCTGAGCCAGTTTGAATAGCCTGGGTGATAAGTGTCTCCACAGCAGGCTATAAGGGAAAAAGGAAAATTTTTCCCTTGAGCAGTGGATTGACTGCAAAGACACTTCAAAAAGGCTACTGCAACAAGAGGCCTGCAGCAGCAGTCTGAGGGCTCAACATAGTGATGGCAGATCCAGGCAGCCTGTCTTCACCTGCTTCTCACCTTCCACCCCCATCGATGGGGATGGAAGCCCTGGCAGCACAGACTCAGCAGGATCCAGCCATGTCTGCCTCACCTCTCCAGGGGCAAATTTTTGGACTTGGCTGCCTGAGGTACCTGTCTAGGGTGGCAAGACTTGTTATTGCAGTATTTCTCCAGGCAGGCTTGATTTGGTTCTCTATGCATTGTCATCAAGCATTGCTTGACACACCCTAAGGCATCCACATACGGCTGTCAGATGCGATGCCGCACCTACCACAGACCTGTGTCTTTCTGAAGTGGCAGCTGAGGCTGGGCAGGAATGTTTTAGGGCATCTCAGATGACACTAAGTGCTTTTGCAATGCTCAGTGCCTCTATAAGTGAGCCCTAAACATCTATCTGGCTTTGTTTCTATGAGAAAAGCAGTAAGAGAAGATAGCAAGGCACAGTCTGAATATATAGGCGATATAATTCGGTGGCTTGAAAGCCATCACCCAACATTGAAGGATGTTGGGACATAGAATTCAGAGCACCAGGAGAACTGCTGCTCTGTTAGGTGGTGTGCTATTGGCATGCTGAATATAGTTTAAAATCACTGTATAATCATTTTGCATCTTTAACTTCCAATTTTACTCTCCTGTGGCTTCAGAGATGGTTAATAAATCCAAACGGAATGTAGTGGACATCTTGGAAATCTTCCAGTTTAGATAGCATCGGTCTTATGGACCTACACCTCAGCATGTTTTCAAGGCTCTTCTGGGAGGATGAAATCCTCTGAACCCTGTTGCAGGCCTTCTATTTATACCAGGTATTTTTACACCAAAGTCTAGCTACCTACCATTGGAATAGGCAGGAATGGACACCATTATCACCAATCACCATTATCATTATGAGTAAATACCTTACTTTCTGACATTTGAGGTGGATTGCCTTGATTCTTCTGTTATTGTTTCTTTGTTTTATATAATCATACCATTTTCTTTCCAGACTAGAATGATCACATAACTCTTAAATAAGGCCCAGTTGGGTCTTCTCCCACTCTCTCTCTGAAATATATGTATTGAAATACATGAAGTACCGAGACTGTTTTGTATAGACTTATATTCAGATATGCATGCATATATATGTGCATTTTTATACTCTCTTATAAATACATATACATACATCTACCTATCCATATTTTTACATATGTATATGAATACAAACATACAAATATACAAGAAATCTACATTGTAGTACATACAGCTTTGTCAGATAGTTGTATCATCTCATCATCATTGTTATTTCATAACCATGGTTTTACTATTCTCAATAGATGTATCATTCAGAATTAAAAACCAAAGTTAAAATTGAAAAATTATTTTACAAAGTATGAAGCAAAAAAGATGGTATATGTTCAGTCAGTGCCACATTGCAGACTGCAGAATGAATTAATATGTGAGGCAAGTGCTTTCCATTCTAAGCATATCTGACCACAGGATTCTATGATTCTATTCTGTGATTCTGTGATTGCCTGCATATAAATTAAAATCAAATGGATATTTCCTCAGATATTTCTGGCAACACTGTTTGGCCATAGGTGTTAAAAAAATAAAACAAACTCGATGTTACAAATATGTGTGTGATTTCCCCTTGTAATGAAAATGTTTTAAATAGCTAAATCAGGAGCATTCAATACTGAGGGAGAAATCTCAGGACTTACTGTTGCAAAACCACAGACTTCTAGCATGTAAACTAAAGAAAAATCTCCATGAACATGTAGTAGCATTTACAAAAGCAGAAACATACTTCAAGAGGTGTAATTATATGAGACATTTTATCTTCTTGGGTGGCTGGCTTTTGAGCTGATTTTTTTTACCATTTTATGAGGTATAGGCATAATTGGCCAAACTATACTGTTTTTCAATCTACAGCCCTGTAAAAAAGGATGCTAGTCTAATTCCTTAATTAGGCCCACACTGTGGACCAAAACTACATGGCCATGCTAGGGCATGAGGAGCAGTGATCTCTCTGCCAGTTCCCTTATCTCTCCATCTCTAACCTGTAGGTATGGTAGGAGTGCTCTATACATTTCTCTTCATCCTAGAGTGTGACAATAAAGGTGGTCTAGCAATAAGGAAACACTGCTCCATTCCCCCCACAGTCAGGAAAACAATCTGCTGTTGGCAAAGGTGTCTACCTGGATGGTGTTTTCCATTGGGGAAGAACAGTGCAATGGTTGGAATTAGCCTGGGGGTCTAGTTTGATTCATTGCCCTCACAGGATCTGAGAAGTCAGTTAGACCTGGATACTTAGAGTAATTTGGAAACCTCATTTGTATTCAAACTGATAAGAATTAGCTTCCTAATGCTCAGAGTTATCTTCCTAAAGAATAATATGAACATACAGATCTTGAGGGTATAGATTCAGTCTTATTAAGCCTTAATTGACCACTCTGTCCATAATGAAGAAAAAAATTCCCACTCCTTCAGTTTGCTGTGAAAATAGATGCACAAAACAATACTTTGAGATGTTCCAGGTAAACTGGCATTATGACACAGTACTGAGTATGTTACTTCTAAAGATAGATGAGGCTGGGTTTTGAGGCACAAACTGTCCTTTTGGTTCATTAGCAGTCCAAGGAAATCCATAGGAATATTTTTGTTCTACTAATAAGACAAAAGACATCATGGTATGGTTTAATCAGTAGACTACTAAATGTTTTCTTTACTGAACTGTGAACAATGAATTCATCATTGTTCCTGGCTGTTAAATATGTGTCTCCTTTTCAAAATATCAGTGATCACAATGCTCCTGGGCTCCTGGGCCTGTTGACAATTTTACACTAACTTTGCATTATTTCCAAGCTTTTATTTCAAATTGGCATCATTTTATTGCATTGATAACTAGAAGTAGCAAATCAGAAATTAGAAAGAAAGAAAACTGACACTGATTGATGTCCAAGTCTTTCTCCTGATTCGCTGATTAAACTCATCAATCTATATGCAGAAGAGATGTCCAATGCAAATGGAACCAACCAGCCTTAACGAAGTTGGGTTGTCAGCATACTAACGGGAAAATGGGATCCTCATGGCAGATAGGGAAAACAAAACTAAACCAGAGGCTGCCTGCTACAAACAACATTTATTTAAGAGATGCCAAATCACTATTTAAAACACATTCTAAACATGACAGTAAATCTTGTTGGCTATACAAGATTAGATTGTGGTATACAGATTGTGCAGAAAAAAAAAAAAAATCAGGCTAGTTTGTGGGGCCCCTGGGCTGTAAGAAAACAGTGCTCTTTCTAAACTCAGTAGTCCCCCAGCTTGTTTGGAGAATGAACATTAGTGTCACTATCTAAAGTGTCCCAGTCCCCAGACACACTGTAGTTTTCTGAGATTGTCCTTTCCTCTTCTATTTACACAGAGGTGCTATAATCTGTGTCTTTTAAATCCTAATTTTTATTAAATGAAACATTTTTATAGGGATTCATTGTATTTCATTATTTCCATATAAATCAAAATAATTTAGAGTACAAAGTAACTGAAGAAAATGGCTGCAAAGCAGAAGTGTTAATCTGGAAAAAAAATAAGAGTTTTGCAAACTCTTTGATAAATGGTGCAAACACGTAAGTGCATGGAATATACAGACTTTTGCATCTAGGGGTGGCTGAGTTCAAAGAAGATCAAAACAAGTAAATATGCAAGAATTCTATAAAACTCTATTGAAAATCTTTGGCCAAGGTCAGGTCAGCCAGTTCCAAAGAGAATAGGTAAAAGAACTTCCTCACAATTATTTGATTAGAGATAGTTGGAAAAAGATTTTTTTCTTGAGAAATGATTTGATTTTTCTTGCTTTAATAGAAGAGAGAAATATTTGCCAGAAATACATTAACTTTTAACATTTTTATTTTCTGTAGTTTCTGTTGCTAGTACAGTCACATTTTGCGTAATTTCTTGCTAACAATGTGACTTCTGAAGCGTCTTGACCTAATTTTTCTTGTGGTCAATGAATTGTCAAGAATGAGATGAAGAACTTAGATTGGTGATGGAGTCTAGGAAAAAAAGGAAAAGGAAAATAAAATGTGTTTAGGCTACTTCAGCACTTTCTTATTTAGAGTTGCTATTTACAAAGTCATTGTGTTTGATAAATCAGTATTTCCAAAGCCATTGCTCAGAAGCTGTGTGCTACCTGAAAGGCTCCGTGTTATAATTACAGCCACAGGAACCTAAAAAGTCAAGTATGAGGTCAGGACTGGTACACTTTAGGCTGACTGTGGCAGTGAAGGGAACCCTTCCTCAGTGTGCTTTTTGCTCTCTACTCTCTGTGGTTGCCAGTGAGCAGTGATTTCTATCAGCTGGAGACATGGATATAAAACTCAGTACTCAACAATGTCCTCTTCCTTGATGTTTTCAAACGTTTCATTTCACATAAAAATATATCGTCTTCATTATTTCCCCTCTTGACGTACATTAACTATGTTCCTACAACTCATCAGATGTTTATTTCAATGAATATAAAGGAAAAAAAAGTGCTATAAATCAGTCCTTGTTTTCACCTTTAGGCTTCTGACTCCAAATAATTTCTTAAAATAACTGTAAAGACACAAAATATTTTAAGGGATCTTCTCTGTCCTGCTTGACATAAAATTAACACCCCATGTCACATTTATCCTTAAATAAATTCCCAAAGAAGAAAAATTATAAAAATATATGGAAATTAATAGATCCCTCTCTGACCAGACTGAGATGAAATAGGCTTAACTGGGGCAAAGAATAGTCCATAAAAAGGTTACAAAATGCCTTCTAACTTAAAGCTTAAGGAAGTACTCATAAAAGACAGTGTGGAATCTCCATCATTAGAAGCCTTCAAGAGCAGGATTAGACAACCAACCATCATAGGTAGAGTTGGTTTTGCCTTAGGGCAGAGGGATGGACTAACTGACCTCTTGAGGTCATTTTCAGCCTTGTGATTCTGTGAATGAAAACATACATCCCCTCCTAACTGCAATAGAATCTGTCATCACTCAACACCATTTCCTTTCAGTGTAATGCGTTCAACCTTAACTTTGTCCTTCGTTTTGCTCTATTAAGAAAGTATGCTTTCAGATGTACTGTCTTGATCTAATGCAACATTCATTAAGTGCTTTAAGAACGAGGAAAAGATGTAAAATTTTGAAGTCCATTAAGAAAGTACAAATTTCTATACATTTTTATGGTATGGTGGAGAAAAAACCTACAATTAACAAATAAAAATTAGGTAATAGGTATTCTTGGTTATATTTACTTCCTTTGTAAATATGATAACTATTCTTAGATTTTGCAAGGTATCTTTATAATGTCATGCGTGTGTACATACATGCATATGTATTTGCATATATATTTGTATGTGTATCACTTTAAGATTATATTGCAAATGAGAAATGAGAGTAGGAAATGGAATTTGTAACCTAGCATTGTGTCATTTTGATATTGGCTTTTTTTTTTTTCATGTTAGAGGATAGTAGGAGGATCAGTAGAATTAAATAAAATCCTTAATATGTGAAGTCTCACAAGAAAAATAGTCACTTTTCCAGGTTCTTGCTGATTCTCCAGTCAAGACATAGGCCTGTTCCAAGCTGAGCTTTCTCTTACCCTCTTATATCTTCTTCATAAACTTGTTCTAATAAATACCTGGTCAATTATGATCTGAATTATACCACTAAAAATTTCTAGCAAGCTTTTCCTAGGCACACAGGTATTTATGAAGCTAGTATAATTTTTTATGTACAATCTAGAAAACTGAAAAGCAATTAAAAATACCATCCAAGATTACTTACCAGGCAATAATCTGTCCATTATGTTCCAATTTAATATTGGAGTAACTATATGATTTTCCCATATTGATCTTTTACTTCCTTCTCTTGTGAGATTTACTGATAATTTTTTCCTAGAGAATCTCCTCATCTTCTTTGTCATATTCTCCATGACTTTCTGTCACTACTCCCTATGTTTTCTCTTAGCGTACAAATATGTCTTTGCTTTCCTTACCTCAGAAAGGCCATTTAAGATCTTCTTGTTTTTCACTAATGCCCTAGGTGTTAATTTAGTTTTCTTTTTTCTTTTCTTTTTGTCTCAAATTTTTAAAGAAATACAGCATGTGTCTGGAATTTTCATGTTCTCATCTCTACATCTGCCTTCACTGGAAAATCTTCCTCTCAGCAAAGATGTTAAGGATTCTTAGTCAAAGATCAGATTTAAAAATCATGTTTGTCTCATCAGCATAATCAATTGCACACTTAAAATCTTGTCTTCCTCCTCCTTTCTTGACTCTTTTTCTTACCTGTTTTCCTGTTTTCTCTAATCCTCCCTTTCATCTCTTCTATGGTCCATCATTTCAGTTACTTTCAGCTTATTATGGCAGTATCCTTATCTTTCTCTTCAACATTCTTCTTTTCCTCTAAACCACAGGTCTTGGTCACTTAATTCATTTAGACTGATGTGACTGTCACCTTGGGTTTATTTTTCTTCATAGACCTAAAGGAAAGAAATTCTTTATTCCTTCTTCTTTTTTGATCAAATTCATCACCATCTTGCATGTCACTTGGGCTGTAACCTGGCTCAGCTCTGACAGATTCTTAGTCCTTGCATCCAAATACTGTCTACATAATTTATCTGAGACACAACCTATTTTAACCATCCACAGTTAAAGCTACTGTCAGCTTTCACGATATCATATCCCAATTTCCACAAGTGGGATTCTACGATTTGTTAAAATGTGCCTTTTTTTAGCCCAGAACTTAAACCATGATACCCTTACCTGCAAATTTGTTCCTAGTTATTTAGTATCCCTCATTTGCTTTTAGTGACATTTACCAATGTTTAGGAACACTACTTTTCAAATATTAATCATGTGAAAGCAAAACAACTTGAGAAAACAGCATGAAGCTGAGTCGGGGAGGCTTAGGGTAGATATCAGGAGAAGGTTTTTCACACAGAGGGTGGCTGAGCACTGGAACACAACTCCCAAGGAAGTGGTCACAGCACCAAACCCGACAGAGTTTGGACAAGGCTCTCAACCATATGGTGGGACTCTTGGGGTGTTCTGCACAGGGACAGGAGTTAGATTAAATGATCTTGATGGGTCCCTTCCAATCCAGTTTGTTCTGTGATTCTATGACCGAAGCATAGCACATAGACTACTCATGTTTCTTTGTTGTCTTGTATTCCCCTTTCTTACAGAACCAATATCCTTATCTTCAGCTTGTAAGTCTGTACAACATTTTACTCTTGTTTGGACAGTGCCTAGTATAATAGCAGTTTGTGTTCATGATAAGAATCTTAAAGCTTCATAGAGTTAATTCCCTGAAATTTTACAAGAGCTATCCACCTTAAAAAAAAATCAGAATTAGTCCTGCTGCATCTGTTTATATTTGCATGGTTCTGATCTGTCACTGTTCATGGAGGAGAGAAT
This sequence comes from Dicrurus megarhynchus, assembly GCA_013399195.1. NCBI lineage: Eukaryota > Metazoa > Chordata > Aves > Passeriformes > Dicruridae > Dicrurus > Dicrurus megarhynchus. The sequence goes on along the minus strand of VXAD01011941.1, from coordinate 338,255 downwards.
GGACAAGCTTTCAATTGCTCAATTGTACCATTAATCTTAAGGCGTGGGTAGGAAAAATATCACTAACCCATAATTTCCTAGAGTGAATCAGAAGAGGATAATAAGCTACAGAATATTAAAACATTTGTGAAAGAGAAAATCTTCTTTCTTGGAGTGTGAAGTTCATCATTATAGAAGGATTTTGAAATATTCACCTTCAATATAAAAACACTCAGTAACCTTGAAAAGAAAAATATGCCCCCAACCTTTTATTCTTTTGGAGGGACTGAGAAGACCAATAAGTGATGACAAACTACTGAAAGCTGTTTGCCATACTTATAAATTCCTGCTTTGGCTTATCCCTGAAACATTTAATCAAAAAGTAGAATACTATAAGACTGTGACATCCATTAGCTGTGGCTAAGCCAAGTTACAGCATTTTTACTGTCTTTTTAAGCCCACTAAAATAGGAATGGACAGTGCCCAGTAAGTATTTGCCTGCTTTGCCCAAGGGCAAGCAGCACAATTCACCAGGCTTGGTGGTCAGATGGTTTGTCTGCCCAAGTCACCCTGGGACTGACCTAACCCTTCTCGTTGTGAAGTGGCCATGGAAGACAAGGACTCCATTTCAGTCATGGCTGAGCCATTGAATAGCTGCTTTCCACAACCAGAAGGCCTGTTTCTGGGACCACACCATCACTCAGTGCAACGGGGCTGTGGTGCAAATACTCTTCTGTTTATATGGTAGGAGAAGCTACACCAATGAAATGATATGTTTAAAGCCCATGTCACGGTCCACTCTATACCTGTGCCCATAACCCCCATGCAGTTGTGAATAATATTTGTACAGGTTCCTCAACTACTAAATTTTGTGTCTTTGCTAAAGCCCCACTACTTGTCTAGTTCATGATCTCTGAAGGCTAAATATGCTTAGGAAGGAATCCAAGTATTTACAGCATTGCTACCTTTTTTCTTTTAAATGGATAAAAACTCCTGACATGTCTTTTCATCTCATCTGGAGAGAAATGAATTCCATTTCTAAAAACTATACCTTAATTAGAAGATTGGTCACCAGTTGGTCACCAAAATGAGTAGTGAACCATGGAACAGATGAGGTATTACCCCTCTGCTCACTGATGTATGAAAAAAGATAATACTTTTTCTCTTTCTTTTTCCTAAACTGTTCTGTTCCTGACTTATACATGTCTTTTCAGCTTCTCTCAATTAACTGTGCAACTTGTGGATAGTCTGAAATACCACCCTGTTTCAGACTTGCATCTATCCTTAGAGCAAAATTTTAGTCCACACTTTCTCTTCACTGTTATTCTTTAGATTTTTCTCTTATTAACATTGATAAGCATTTTTCAGAAAACAACTTGTTTCTGACATTTTTTCAATATTCAGAATTAGATAAATATAAATGAAATCTATCAAAAAGCAAACATGTATTAGAATTTCTTTTTCTTCTAACAACCAATTTTTTCCTTTCAGTTAGAACCCTGCAAAATTTATAAAGGGACCTGTAATAAAAAAATACTTATAAATCAGCTTTTAGAGATACTTTATTATATAAAAATTTCAGCTGGTCAAAACTTGAAGCCTAACATTGACGTGTGTGACAGATGTGGGAACAGTGATTCTGAGTTCTGAACTTTTGACAATGACTTAATTTTTTCCTCTGCATTTTCCCTCTCTGTATAATAAAGATGTCAATTCCTATTATTAATTCTGCTTTAAGTATGAGAAGGACCATATAACATTTCTACAGGATTTTTGAAGATGAAATCTCTGTATCAGGGTAACACACATAATGTACGATATTTACAAGGAGAAGACATTAAAATATTTGGAATTAATATCTAAACTGCTGTAAATCAGGTGTTGCAATTACTAAGTTTTGTGAAAACAATCTAAAGGAGAAAAATGCCTTGTATGAATTCATTCAGACGTGCAAAAGATAGATGTTTTTGCTAGTGGTAAATATGCAAATGTTTCTTCTTTCTTTTAAATGATTTATTTTTCCAGAAGCTTCTGAACAAAGAGAAACTCTCAAAACAAGTGTATTAAAAAAGTGACACTCTGCTAATAATGTCTAAAGAAATAAAAATCTACTTCAGAGAAATTCAGTAGGCAGTCTGCATATTCTAATGATAGCAGTGTGCATTACAGATAGCACACAAGCGATGTAGCAAGGCCACACAGCACCTTGCAATTTAGAATTTGTCAACATTTTGCAGTTTCCCTTGTGAGTCACCACTTGGTTGATGTTTCCCATTTATTGTTTACATAGGCTTAAGCTTTGGAACATCCACGCAAAACAGCACATTCGAGTTTTAAATCAGTTACACATAATGAGAAATTTCAAATCATTCCAAGCAGTTAATTTAATATTTTATAAGGAAAATGCAACTTGAGTTGTGCAGTTAGATTTGCAAGAAGATCAGGAAGGACAGCAAAAGCAGGCACCCATATATTACTGTTGATAAAATACAGATAAACTGCAAAAATGTGAGATTGCGTATCTGAAGTCTGCAACAGCTGTGCTCATACTTAACGTGTAGGTTTCATTCATTAAATATATGTATGATATAAATATGCTAATCCTGTGCCTCTGTCAGTCTGCAAAGAGGATAAGAAGGGTAGAAAACATAATTAAAAAGTGTGTAGGTGTTTCTGTTAAAAGAAATTTGCCAGTAGTGTGAAATCTGAATTTCTAGCTTGCCTTATTTTAATTTTGTGCTGCCTGGACCCTAAGTATCAAAAGAAGGGATTTCCCTCAGTTCCTCAAGCCAGTCAGAGTCCCATATTATAGTGAAAACTGAGATTTTCAAGGTAGAAGCCAAGATGCCACTGGAGAAGAAATAGAAAGAATGTCAAGAAATTCCATTCCTTGCTCTTTACCCCACATAATTTGATTTCTTTACCTTTTTTCTGTGTGAAGCTGTGCAATTTCCAGTGACACATGAAACATGGCTCCACAATCGGTTGCTAAAGAGCAGTAACTTCCCTACTTACACTGTCAAAGCATTAATTAAGAAATTGGAGCAGCCTGGGTTTCGGGTTCTTTTTTTTTTTTTTTTTGGACTATTGCTAAATATATCCAGAGTGCTCTAAAAAAATCTGGAAAAGGAAATTAAAATCTTAAGTAAGTCTGTCCACAGTGATTTCAGGACTTGATTGTGGATTTCATCCTGATGGTGTTGATTTTAGGGACTACTACATCAAAGCATGAATGGTTTAGCTGCAAGCTCATGTTTACTACTTCACACAACACACTTGTTTCCCCGAAAGCCAATTCTGATTCAAATCAATTTAATTAAGTAACAAAGCTGGTTGTCATGGTAACAACACTACTAATTTGTCATGGCAAATACTCTGTGAGATTGACCAGTTGCTAAGCAACAGCCAATGGGCTTGAAGACAGAAGATGACAAATTCTATCTGGTGCAGATGTTGTGATCTAGTCTTGAATTAGGCCTCTGTTCAGAGTGGATTCCCAAGAGAGCATCACCTGGATAGCTTAATAGCAACACAGGGAGCAGCATGCCACAACAAATTATATTGTTTTGTACTTTTAAAAATGTGTTTGAGGGAAAAGCTAGTAAAATAAGGTAATTTGATGCTCCCTGTCATCTTTTTTATTTTCCTGTTACAGAATATATGGAGATGATTCAATCTTACTGTACTTGGCTTTGCATATGCATATTTATATCTCTGAAACAGTCTTTTATTCATCTTTGTACAAATGATACATAAAATTTAGGCATGCAAGCACAAAACAAGTGGATTATGGCTAAATCACCTCAACAAAATCTGTTTGGAGTAATGTGCATAATTCACTCACAACAATGGAGAACAATTTATTTTTAGTTTATTATTCTTTCTCTCCAGATAGTCTCCAACTTCACAGTTTAAACTTGATTTACTTTTATTCATGAGAAAAAATTCATTATTTCTCTCATAGAAAGTACTACAAATATTTCAGTCTGTTGGTATCTTCCTATCTGTGCCTGCTTTTGATCTGAACAGAAATCAGAATAAGTGTAATGTCATTTTGTCAATCCATGACTTATATTTATCCTACTAGCTAATTTCTCCCAAATTCTTGTTTAACAGCCTTCTAATTAAAAAATCCACTTGAATTTGTAAATATTTTAAATATTGTGTCCAGTTCTATATTTACATCTAGATCTAAAACCTACTTGTTAAGCTTAGTGCTTTGTCTGCAAAATGAACCAAACTGGCAACTGATAAAGAAAAATAGAGAAATTTGTGGGAGTAAGATTACAGACATTAAGAGAAAAGTTGATTGATTTACAGTTTACTAGAAAATATTGCTACCAGAGATGCTTTGTGAAATGGGATTGATATTTCAAGGATTTTGCTTGCAAATATAAAGAAAATTTCTGACAGTTCGGAAATGCCTGGGTTTTAGGTTATTTTAAAATTTTCATATCTTCATGGAAGCTGACTTTTCAATTAGAAATAATTTGCCAAATTATAATCATAACAGAATGACAAGTGCTCTAATAGAACAAAGACTCAAGCATTGAAATCAAAACAAATCCTAATTTTCTGAAGCAAGATATCTGAATGACCCAAAGTTCCCCTCCTTTGCTCTACCATAATTTTCTTTTTTTTTTCTGTAAGATCACTCTTGTTGGCAGACAAATTTTAAAAATTCTGAAATTCCCTTATATGGCAGGTATTCCAGCCTCCACACATTTCTAATATGGACAGTACAATAGTTTCTTAGTAGATTCATTACAATTCATAGATTGTTGACAGAAAGATCCAGACAAGAATCTTATATTATGCTCTATGATATTTACTTGAATATATACTGCAACATTTTTGCAGTTTAAATAAAATATTATCTAGAACCAAAACAAAGGTTTGCTTTATCGGTTTCACTGCAAATGCAGTAATTGCAATAAAAATTAACTAAAACCATGATATTTCATTAACCCATTAGAAGAGGGTTAAAATTAATCAAATGAACAATCCAAACAAATTTTGATTTTACAAAACTAAAATCAGCCTTTTAAAGTTAAGTTTGTAAAGTTACTATATAAATAGAGAGAGAATCATGCTCATTGAATTTGATTAAAAGGGCATTCTTCTGCAGAAAATTAGCTAAAGTACCTCTGACAGTATTAACAGAAAATATAAAAGCAGTATCCACATGCAACTTAAATGTCATCCTTTCATTATTTCAAACCACTTGTTAGGCTAACTTTTTTATATTATATTGTTTGGGGTGTCTGTGGCAAGGCTTTGGCAGTAGGGGTCCTGCAGGGCATGGCCTCTGTGGGCAGAGCTGGGGGAGGAAAGGTGGTGTTCTAATGTTTGTCTTTTGTTTCTCAGTAACAAAATCTATTTTAATTAGGAAAAAAAAGGAAAAGTAAATTAATTGTCCTCAAGTTGAACCTGTTTTGCCAGTGACAGTAACTGGTAAGAAATCTCACTGTCTCAATCTCAACACACAAAGTTTCTTATCCTGTTTTCTCCCCCAGTCCTGCTAAGCAGAGGGAAGGAAGGAGGGAGTCACTGGTGGAAGCCTGGCTGTTTGCCAGGTCTAACCCACCAGGTAAAGGCAATCCAGCCAATGGAAAAAAAATCACATGTAGTGAGTGCACTGGCAAATTGAGCCAAGATTTCATGCTCAACAGCAGTACCTTCCAGTTTTCAGAGTCTGAAAATTATTTTAACATTGAAAAAGTACTAGACTACATGCTTTTGTCTCTCCTCTGAAAGCTGCAGATAAAATCCTAATATTGTACAAGGAGAAACAATAAACAACTAAAGTTCTTTGAAATACAACTGGAAAGTGACAACATTACATACAAGAATACTCAGAAGACCTTGCCTTTGGCCCTGAAACTGGCATTTAGGTACTTTAATAGTACTTTTTTTGTGCTTTCAGTGCCTAATTTGGGCATCTCAGTTTACACAATGTTTTTGTTTATTAAACTCATAGACAGTTACATGTTTTTAATTTTACTTTGGTGAAGCTGAAAATTCAGAGATAGTTTAAACTCAGCAGTGGAGGGAACAGCATGACCTTATCTCTTGCATCAGGCCTGCTGGTAAGAAAGAACATACCTTTTCAAGACTTTTCATTTTTTAAAACACCAAAACTGGAGGAGCCATGAGATCCTTAAATAAATTATTCCACTGGTTAATCATCAACTTACTCTTTTTGGCCATAGAACTGAGGACTGATATTTGTTCTCTTAAGTTCCTGATCATATGCTTTTCTATATCATATGACTCCTGATAATTTCTAACCCCTTATGATGCTCTTTTTCAAAATTAGTTTCTCCTTCAAAAGGGAATTGTGACTTGCAGTCACTGCTAGATATGTAATATTGCAGTTTGAAAAGTCAAAATAAATCTTATTCTAGCAAGTCCAGATCATTGTAATATCTAGGCTGTTTGTCAGAGCTGTCTTTCTCATTATTTACCATACATGTTTTTTTATGTGTGTAAATCTTAACAAGACTGATTGTGTGTCATTTTGCACAGTACTGCTCAGGTAATGACTTGAATCACAACAGAAAGATGGAATCCAATAGGAAAAACCAAATGGATTATTTTTTCATTAGAATTCTTTTTCAAAAACTATCAACTAGAAAACTTTTAATGAATTCTCTACTTGAAGTATTTTTAAATCCTAAAGAAATCAAATACCTTTTAGAAATCTGTGCCAATGAAATCATAAACTCAGTCAAAAAGAGCAAGTTTACTTGATAATTTTTTCATTAAACTGTGTTGATTGACAGTGTGCCATTATTTTAATTCTTCATTGATTTCATCTCCCATCACCTTGACTTGCTCTATATCCATTTAATGAGATGACAGTTTGCTGAAGTATTTGTCCTTCTTAAGCAGTGGCACTAGAACCACTTTTTTTCCGGAATCCCAGATTTTTTTCAGTCTTCCAAGATTAATTCATCAGTCTGCTATTCCCTTGAACTTAACACATGTGAAGTAGTTCATCATAGTTAAATTAAACTTTTTTTTTCTATTACACTATTCCTTTCCTCTCATTGCTACTGTAAGAAAACCTGTTTTGTTATTGTTGTAAACATCATCCTTCTTTCTAAGAACACATGCAAAGTATACACTGGAGAATTATTCCTTTCCTACATTTATATTGCCCCAGTTCGGTAAACTTGGCCCAGAACCTGCCCCCAGGACAGGCTTGTTGGAGTGGAGAGAAGTGGAAAGTCTGGGGGAAGGAATTAAGAAGACTGCAGCCATTCCATCACTTCTCTCAGGACAAGGCACGTGCTGGGGGTTATACATCGGACCAAGGCTTCTTGTTGTAACCTCTTCCTTTCTTTCACACGTGGCAACTGTCCCTACACCAGTCCATCACCAGGAAACAATTTTGCATCTATGCAATAGTAACAGTAAGGCTAAATAATCTTTTTTTCTGTTTACTGCTGACTTCCCTGATCTCAAGAACCACCAAATGTCTGAAGCTGGCACACAGTTCAGAAAACTCCTCTACTTTTTTTTCTTAATTGATCTGACAATTTAACAGCATTTGCTTCAAAAGGTTAAAATCTGTTCCTATAACTAATCTTATCTTCTCTAAAGCCCCTTTTCTCTAGCAAATGGCTGGTCTGGCCTCTGGCTGACTTTCTGTCTTCACAAATTTCTCTAAAATTCACTATCCTCCCACCTTTTGTTTCAGCAAGGGTCCCTGGGAAGACTCCTATGAATCCATCATTGAGAATGGCAACCAGGGAAAGCAGCCATTTCCTCCAGAAGAAAACAGTTCTGCCACATTCTCTTAAAGTATATTCTCCTCCCAAGACAAGCACAGAACTCCCATCAACACTAATGCACACACAGAGGTGAATATTTCCATTTGTGAGCGACCGTAATTGAATCACCATTAGCTTCAGCTTCTGGCATTGTTCAGAACGAGTCAAGTCCTATTGCTTCTTGTTGCTAGAATGCAATAAGCAAGAGTTAAACTCTTTAAAGGCAGCTTTGTTCTTCTGTCAGACACCTGCTGAACATTTGTATAAAATATAACAACTAAAAAGAGGTATTAGAATCTGGCAGAGGCCCAAATTAACCTTAACTATAGAGTGTCTATCAATGCCTCTGTCTCAACTACTTCAAAATCTCTTTTTCAGGTGGCTATAGAACACTTATATTACTAATCCAAATTTATCTCTAAGATGTGTGAACGTACATTTTCCTAGTGTTTAAGCGGAAAAAGATGTAAGGAAGCAGAATTGTCACTTCACTTCTAACTTTTTCATGGATAGCAGTGATTCAAGAATAATCCATAGAGTAAGTGGTTGTTGCTTGGTTTGTTGTTTTTTTTTTGTCTCCAGAAAATAGAACCTTCCTAAGAAAACTTTACAGGCATACACACACACAAAAAAAAAGAACCTAAAGAAAAAAAAGCACTTTTATGAAAGCTATCCATCAAGTGTCAAGGATAATAATCAATTTTTTGTCACAATGAACTGATAAAAGCTTTCAGTAATAATGTCATGGGGAAAAAAATTTGTGTTGGAACTCGTAACGCTCAGCCCTGATATCAAACGAATTCATAAAAGCTCAATACCACTGTAACCCTCGGAGGCATGACAAAACACAATTTCTCATCCACAGGATATGGAATAATTCCTTCTTTTTATTTTTTTTTTTTTCACAGAGGGAGAAGCAAAAGGAAAAATCTGAATTTCAAAAAAAATATTACACAATCCTGCTTATGCAGGTGAACATTACTGATCATTTTGGTCGCCGATATCACAAACCGTTATGGTGATTTCTCTCACATCATGCAAATGGCTGCATAATGTCTACTCCTCTTGGAATGTAAAATCAAATCAGCATTCTAATGATACAAGCCTGTGATGAGCTTGGAAATAAATATGCAGAAGCGCATAAAAAAAAAAAAATCAAGGCAATCAAGGAGAGCCAGCGTCCTAGCTTGGACTATAAATCTTTGTCTGTTTCAATCGTAAAGCTGGCCGAATCAGTGTAAAATTCGAGCAGGGATGTCATCAATTTCTGTTAACCTCTCTATTCTTCTTTGTGTTGGCGGTGCAGTGATGGATTGGTTTTGTCACTTGTGCTCAGTTCACAGTATGTTAACATGGAAGGGTGCAGTCAGGTTATGAAGAAGGGTTATTACTGTCCCAGCTCTGACCTGGACTTACTATCTTTTCTAGTATCACAAAGCCTTACTGTCTTTGGAAGTGAGAAGTAACATCCTTGGAGCTGCCTAATGTTAAACAGAGCAGCCACATTTTTTTCCTCCAGTTGCTTTGCTATAGTTCTTTCCAGATGCTTTGCTCCAGCTTATAGGCCTATTCTTTTCTTCTTTTTTTTTTTTTTCTTTTTTATTTTTTAATTAATAAACTAATGTAGGAGATGCTTATTAATCCAGCTAACAGTGCAGGAAGAAAAGTAATGAATTACTGGATTACATTAAGAGGAATCTATGATTTGCAAACACAAAAAGATTCATAATTTTACGATCTCTAAATAACAAAGCACTGGTAATAAAACAGAGGGAATAATATAAACTTACTAGCATGTAGTGAATGCAAAAATGTTTCAAGGAGTGGACTAACAATTTTTCTTTCATGTTGTCTTGATCATGTGTTTGGTAAGGGTGTTTAAATTGTGCTACCTAATTTCAGCAGCGAATTTAATGAGTTAGGATGTTCTTCAGATCTTGTTTTCTGCTTCTCTGCTGTGTCAATGCACTCACTGCAATCTCTGCTGCACAGCACTCAGACACCTGGCCCTACTTCAAAACTGACAAGCTCAACTTTAAGCAACCTCAGGCTCTATTAATGTCAAAGGAACTGCTCAAGTGCTTAAGTTAAGCATGTTCCTAAATGCTTTGTTGGAAGATTGTAATAAATTCTAATTCAGAGCCCAATGAAATCTTTAGGAGTCTTTATATTGACTTCAGTGGGCATTGTATCAGGCTAATAGAGCTCAACACCTTGCAGAACTGAGCCTTTAAACAGTTGGTTCATTTCACCACATAAGTGGTTGTTTTAGTGGTGGGTGAAGTGATCCCTATGTGTAGTATTTAATATAGTGTGTTTCAGCTTGTTAAGTTAGTAAAGTGCTTTGGGATCACTTGAGATGAAAGGTGCAATACGAATGCAAGTTATTATTACACTGCCAGAAATACCTTTTTTTTTTTTTTTGAGCGAAAAATCACATTAAAATATGTACTTTAAAGCAAAGGAAATAGAACATTATAAAAATTCCATATCTATTTGCTTCTGTAAAGGAAAGCCAAGTGGAACAAAATAACTCCTGCAATAGGTAGTCTGGGTCCCGCAGAAAAGCTGAACAATTGACGGTCAATGGCATTTTGTAAGTGATGCTTTTGCTCTTGACAAATTGGACCCAGGATATAGGAGTAAATCTGGTCACAAATGTCTGCCACTTCTCAGAGCTGTGTTGGCTGCTCAAAAGCAATTAAGTGAAGTGGGTGCTCAAGTCCCATTGAATGTCCCAATTAACAATTAGCAAGACTTGTGCTCTTAAGGGTTTTTGGAGATCTTACACAATAGAGAAATGACAAAGTCACATGAAGGAGACTTTCTATATCCTTTCCATAGGAGCTATTTTTAAAGTTGTATAAAAAATCCTGAATTAAATATAGTAGAGAACCAAGAAAGAAGCAATTGTTTTGTCATAGCTTATTTTACTATACATCATTGAGTTCAGGAATGTAAAAGGAGCCTAGCCAGGCATCAGGCTCAGCAATCTATCCAAATCCAAACTGATAGAAGTTTCCCAAGCAATTTTTCCATTAAAAATGTATTCCTATATTCTGGCATTCTTAAGACATCTTGGGGTACCAAACCACTGCATATTAATAACAAAACCAGAGGTAAGTTTGGCATGATAAAGTTTCTGTATGTTGTTGGTCTAGCTTTTTTTTCCCCCAAGTTTGTTTATTTTTCTCATCATGAATTTAAACAAAACAACATGTTCAGTGACAGCTACAGAGGGTCCAAAAAAAGGACTCAAAAAAGAATCCCAAAGAAGTCATACTGACCTTACTGATAAATTCCACCTTGGAAACCACTTCAAGCACCATTGAACCCAGAGGGACAGTACACTTGCTGTTCCTGTCCCATGAAAAGGAATTTTCTCTCCAGAAGGGAATGTTTCTGCACATCTACCAGCTCACATGTACCCTCACCCACTGAGTGCCCCCCTTTACACATGTAAAGAGAGCAAATGCAATCTGCCACAAAAAAGGCCTTGTAATAGTCTCCAGAGACATGAATCCCATTAAATTAATTATTGTATTGCAAATATTTTTAGCAGGATGCCCATTTACTGCTGTATTTGCCTTAAAGGTTCGTGTTCTCGATTACATAATGATATACAAATTAAATGCAATTTCAAATTTAAACCTGTACAATTGTCAGTTACCAAGTTCCCCTGTTAGTCCCATGAGGCTGCCCAGAGCACAGCTGCAAAGTGTGCTATTGTGCAGACATTGCATTACTTACTCCAAGAAACTCTTATTGAAAGCATTATGGCTAATGAGTCTTATTTATTGTTGGTATTGCAGAGTCCAGTGAATTCAGACATGAGACTGGACCTGATTCAATAGATGCTGTGCAGAAATAAAGATCTACCTGGGCTGTGTGGCTCTGACAAATTTTAAGGAGAGATAAAACAATTTTTGTCATCTAAATTGATCTGCAAATCAAAGAATGCCAGGCTGCTGCAAGAGGGTTCTTCTGTGTTTAGGAACTCTCCTTCTGCAGGAGGAACTAGCTCAGGTTTTCCTGAATTCCATGAAACTTTGATTATTGTAACTAGCTCTTGGTGTAATCAATATAGATCTACCTCAATCAAGTAGAAATATGCTCTATGCATGTTGCTAACAAGAAAATATAATTTCATCTATTTGTGAAAAGAGAATGCAAATTAATTAGGAACATGGTCAAAATAGTTTAAAGACCATAAGAATCTTTCTGAATAATTTTCTGTATTTTTCTAAGGCTTTATTCATTTCTAACACAGTTTGCAAGGAAGCATTTGAGTGAAAGCCTTGACATGTTGACAAGGGATTTTGCAAGACCTAAACCAATGAAGGTTTGCTATTTTCTAAGGTCCAATCCTGAGAAATCTGCAGAGGATCTGGAAGTTTGTCTCAATAATTTACGAGCTTATCAGTGGACTATGGAACTTTGGGGTTTGGGCCCACATTCAGCTTAAAAAAGTCATTTCAAATGAGGGCTAATTAGCAAATTATCACTTTGCAATCTTGCTCAACAGTTGTTTAAATCAACACTCCCCAAAAGGAGAAACAAAATGCAGTCACCAGTAACCGCAGACACAAAAATTAACATGCAAATTCAAACACAGATACACAGGATGTTTAATGAGAGGCAAAAAAGTTTTTTTCTAACAATACAGAGTAACTTTAAAATATAGTTTAATACATGTTGAATGTATGCCCCTCACCCTTCAGTTTCCCTTTCGATTTAAAATCATTTTGACCTTGAGCCTATTCTGTAATCAAGGTGTTTGATAAGTCAAATCCTTCAGAGGTGTAGGGAAAAGTCACTTTTTAGAATGTTAAACTGGCAACACACAGGGTTCAGTTACTGCTTTAGAGAAATGTCATAGATGTCCTCTAACCTTTTTTTTTTAGGAGCGTCTTTCTTGGATGATTTTTTTCAAGGACTCAGGTCAGGAAGAATCTACCCCAAGGGTAGTTGGAGGGAAGAAAAAATAACAAGGCATGGTGGCACCTGGGGACCACAACATTGTTCACATCCTCTGTAATCATCAGTGCACTGCTCAGCTGCTTTGGTAATTTACATAATACCATCCTGACACGTTCACTTCAGTTATCCATCACCACTGGGATGGTGTTGCTGTTTTCTTGCTTTATTTTCTTTCTCCCTATCTCTCTCTCTCTGTGCCTTTCTTTCTCTCATTGTGTCTTATGTTTATCTGGCCAAGCAAAAAAGATTGATTTCACATTGTTTCTGCCCTCCTTGTCCAAGAAATATGATTTTGGCAAATGATGAGGCAGCGAGCACAGCTAATAAGCAAAAATGCACATATAGAGATTTTATTCTCTACATTTTAATGAATAGCATCTTTAGGGGAACTGAGGAGGAGGAGGAGAAAAACAATAATTTAATGGATGCTGAGATGGGAGGAGAGACGCAGTTTAATAAGGCTAAATTCTAAGGATATGATGGACTTTATTCACATGTAATCATGGCAAAATCTGCAACATAGGACTGGACACTGAGCTTACAATAAAAGCTTAAAGCTTTGCTTCTTTAGTTACATTTTCTCAACAATTAACCAAGGAAAGGGAATATTTCATTTTTCTAAATGTAATTTTTATTGTCACGTGACAGATGAATCAGCTGCCTGAAAACATGATTAATTCCTGCAGTCCTACCTACTGAGATCTAACTACAGGCTTGTTCTCCCCAGCGTTACACCTCTCTACCCCTTTGACTTTAACGGTGTTGTTCCTGATGTACATCACTGTAACTGGTATTGACAGTTATGCCCTTGTGTGCATCCTTGTCTATCACCCTTGGGGATGACAAGGGTGCTGAAGTCACCTCCCCACAGTAAAGGAAGACTCTAAGACACAGCGAAGAACCACTGAAATGGGGATGTGGACAACCTATTTATTGTTACTTTTTCTAGCCTATTGGGGTGCATTATTCATACTCTCAACCACTCATTCCTGGCAGTGAAAACCCAAAGTAACTTGGCTACTAGGACTTCCCACTACATGAAGATAAAAGAAAACTTTTAAGGCAACATGGTACTTGGTACAGGAAAGGATAAAAGGTGCTTTTATTGGTGTCCCTGAATGAGCATTAGAAGTGATTCATTGTCTCTGTATACAGGTGTTCCTAATAAACAGTTACAGGGCAAAAAACCAAACCTTGCAGAAATAAAAGTATGATGGTATTCAAAAACAGAGCCATCAGCACCCAAAAGAGTTTCATTCACTTAGAATATCTAAATATCTTCCTTTTTTTTTTTTTAAAGTGTCTATCTGTACAAAGGAATGAATATCCCTGGTTTTAAACAGTGTTTCCATTATTAACGTAGATAATTCTCAGTTTAGTACATCAAGTTAGGTGGGAAGACCCTGAACATCAGACTTTTCTGTATGGAAACTTTGGATTCAATTCCCGTTGTATATATTTCCCTGCTGAAATACTGGGACAAGTAAGACAGCTGCATATATATTGAAGGAGAGATGGGGACATACAGACAAGGCTAACAACCTCACACAGATCTCCATAGTTTGCGTTCATATGCACTACGTTATTTAAGCAAGTGTATTAATTTGGTAATAGCACTCTGGAAGAGTTGATCCTCTGTAAGGTCAGGGTCTTCTGCAGCTAAAGACTTTGCATAAACTTACGGCTTGTCTTCATCAAATCCATGGTATGAATGGATTTCTAAAATCCCATATGCAAAGTAAAAGAAAAATATTTTTAATGAGCAAATCCTTCCACCTCTAAAAACTTCACATACAAAAATAAAAAAGCATTTATCATAGACTGCAATCATATTTATTACAGACTGTAGTTGCATTTCATACCAGAATCTCTCCTAAATGTTCCTTATACTCTTTGATTTTCCTTTTATAATTTTTTCTTTTTCTGATAAAAAATACAGGATTTATTGAAGACTCCTCAGAGTTGTTTCAATTAAATCCTGTCTCCTTATATATCAACTTTGTATGATAGAAACAAATTCAAGGTACTGTCCTGCAAACATTGATACAATGAGATAACTCAAGAGACCACTCGAATTTTCTCAAGTATAGGCTCCACTAGAAAAATTTAGCCTTGGCAAAATCAATTTATTTCATGTGTATTAACACTGCTTTATGCTAGGGATGATTTTTTTTTTTGTTTTGTTCTGAGGGGGTTTACTTTGAGTGGAAGAAGGACTTCATTTTGACACCAAAAAAATGTCATCCAAACCACCTTGTTTAGAAAAGCCAGTCTTTGTCTGTGCAGAGAAAATACATAGAACATTCAAGTACCTCAGTAGGTTGAGAAAATGGAAGAATATAGGAAGATTCTTCTGGGGTCTCACAGAAAGACTGGAGAGTACTGATCTTATTAACCTCTAAGGACCTTGAAACAAGATTTTACAGCAACTAGCCCAAACACTTTGAGATAACTGCAGAGACCATGATTCTTTAACCTCTGCAATATTAATATTCTGTTGTTATCTGACGAGCTCTAGCATTACTTTAACACTGTAGACAAAGACAGCATAATGAGATATGGGTACTGATCTTAGATTTGGTATTCTGATCTGTTCGTGATAATGATAAAGTTACAGAGTTGTAGGTGAACCTTTAGCAAACTCAGATACTTCTTTTTATTCATGTTACAACTTACTCTTTCTTACATGTCAGACTCAGGCACCTCATTCACAAAACTAAAAATCTTTCAGTCTGTTAACGTGATAATTTTTAAACTAGACCTATTTTACAGGTTTTATAATGGAAAAAAGTAGGTATGAAACAGGAGAATGCCGTGCTCTTATTTTGGCTTTCCAGACACTGGGCTGGAGATGTTTGTTTCCAGTACAGTTCACGTTAATGTGGCTGTCATCGTTGCTCCTGGAATAGCTTATGAGGGGCTCAGTTCAGGCAGCAATTTATGTTGCTGCTGAGAGCACAGCCAGCACAGTTAAAGGAGACCTCCTGAGCTCCGGGGCCCTAAATCTTCAGCCACTTGACACTGGTGAACAGCATCAACTCTGTTTCCATTTGCCACAAGAAGAAAAAAACACAGCCTTTTTTTAATTTCCTTTTTTTTTAAAGATGGAAGAAAGACATGTTGGCAACTGATACCAGTGTGACCTCTCTGTGACTGACAGAAGGTTCATCATTGCGTGCTATACCTGTCACCTCAGTAATGTATGTAGGCTCAGCTGCCTGGCGATTTCAAAGTGAATTCCCAA
This sequence comes from Dicrurus megarhynchus, assembly GCA_013399195.1. Classification (NCBI taxonomy): domain Eukaryota; kingdom Metazoa; phylum Chordata; class Aves; order Passeriformes; family Dicruridae; genus Dicrurus; species Dicrurus megarhynchus. Next base: position 322,274 of record VXAD01011941.1, on the reverse strand, counting down.
CCCTGACCTATAAGTTGTAACCTTTGGGTGGATTGCACGAAAAGCAGCTTCACTGGTGAGCTATGCAGATGTTGACAAGATGTGGAAAATGAATATGAAAGAAGATTAGGGTTTTCCAACCTCTATATTTGACAGTGGCGCTTGACTGACCATTCAGCAAAAAGCTACACAGATATGATAAAGGAGATAAAGAGGTCCTTTGTTCCAGAGGATGGTATACAAGGAACACATTTCTAGGGGGAACCTTTCCTGGGTCTGGATACCAAGGTTTCAGGTGCCTTCAGTGTCTTATGTATTATACAATAGTTAAAATTATATGAAAACACCTGTATTTCCTAGATGATTTCACATACCCAATAAATTACTTTACTAGCTCTTTTAACTTTCATGGTCTAATTGTATATAGAATTTATTATTTTTTAATAAATTTACAAAATCCCGGAAAATCCATGTGGGAATTTTTACCCATAGAGTTCTCACCAAACAACTAATATTGTCGTTTTGTCAGCTGAAAGTTGGAATGGCTTCTACGTATTTCTGTTTGATTAAAGCACACAGATAGTGAATTCCCAAAGACAACCAGAAATCACATGAGCATTCAGTATTGTTTCATTCTGTGTTCACAAGGCTACACGTAGAAGCCAATGAGCTACAGATTTACTGAGAGTTCATGCCCATATATTAAAAACAAGCAACAAACAAAAAAATCCCAGCTCAGTTCTGGCAGTTTCTAATGTTATAAAGTTACTTTATTTGGTCTGGATTTTATGATACAAATTGAATGAAGGAGAAGACACATACTGTCCGTTTTTGTCTTTTAGGGAGGAATCTTTCTTTCTACTGTGATAAAGAAAACCATTAGATTCTGACAAACTGAGGAGGAGGAAAAGATTTTTATTGAAATAAGAACAAAATGATAGTGTCAGACACTAAATCCAAGAGATAAAATATTACATCTAATAAACGTGTTACATATGGGATTAGACATGAGCCCCTTGAATTACAGAAAAATAGAAGTTATAGAAAAACAATAGTATTAGTTTTGAAAAATAATGACTAAAGTTCCTATCATGTTTAAGAAAAAAATGTTTACATTTTTGTTAAAGCACTTAAACAGGATGAAATAACTTGCTCTCTTGGAGTGCCAAGAGTTTTATTTTAGGTCTGGGTCTACAAGCCTTACTCCTGCCTGTCGCCTCATTTATCTCAGCACAACTATTTCTGCAAGTGACTGGATCACTTGGTGAGATTGTGATCTTAACTGATCATATACAGTCTTCAAAGGCAAAAATAGGTAACCATCCAGCTCTTCTGGATAGTCAACATTTCTGTGTTTGAAAATATATCCTCACTGTCCATTCAGAGGCCAATTCATTGGCCAGGAAGCCAATGTACTGCCTGGGACCAAAAACATGCTGTAGATAGACACACATTTCATTATAATTTGATGTGGCCAGCATTGCTTAATTAAGTACATAATCAAGCATTCATGTCTGCTCCTCCCACTTGCATCTCTTCTTATCACTTTGCAATTTTCTTATCCCTGCCAACATGGGGTGAAACAACAGCACATAAACATCCACCCCCTCTTTCATCAGCCCAGCATTGTGATGGGTGTTTGTGTAATCGCTGTAAAAATTTTTTAGTGTGTATGGAGGACACCTTGAAACGTTACTTGAAAAGAAACTTCCTTGGAGGTCAACAGATTCCTTCCACTACTGATTGAAAGGTCACTTCTCCTATTTTTTTACCAGGTTACTTCTATATTTCCAGTAGATCTTTAGAGCTGAATGATGAACTTTTGAATGCTGGAGTCAGGTGTCTGGTTTTTAGCTGCACTCTGACTTTCTGATGACCTTAGAGAAGACTTAGAGTCTTCCCAGAGAGGAGAGAAAAACTAAACCCACATAAAACCCCACAAACAAACAAAAAAAACCCCAAACAAACCCAACAAAAAACGCCCCCATGTTGTCTGAGTAGTCATTCAGGTGTTTGAGCTTGCTATTCCTGTGCTCACCTGCCCATCCATCCTACACTGCAGGGCTATAATCCTGTATGGGAAGGACTTGGGGAAACTTGCTGGATCAGCACTGGGAAGGTGTCACAGGACAGCATGACAGCATATGTGGAGGTTGCCTCAGGCCAAGAAAGCCAAGCCAACCTTGTTCCCAGCTGCCCGTGCTGCAGGTAGGGATGTAGCTGGGGAAAGGCAGGCTCAAGCTATCTTTCCTACTGTTATCAGCACTCCCACAAAGCCAGTGGGAACCTAAACATGGGCTTGTGTGCAAAATCTTTGGATGCAAGGTGAACTTGGACTCCAACATTGCTCTGCGCCTGTGCTTAGACTATAACAAAAATTTAATCTCCACACCTCAGAGCTCTATGTAGCAATGATAACAATCCTTTATTTCTCCCACTCTTTGCCTGTAATTATCTATTTAGCATTCAAAACTTTTGTCTCTTCCCACGTTTTCCAGAGCCTAGCACAATTTGAAACTGATCATAGGCAGGATCTCTGGACACTACTCTAATGCAAATAATGCTAATGATAAGAGCAATGCCCCAAGGGTGTTGCAAAGCTATCCTAATATCCAAACCTGATTGTAATTTTATTTAGATTTTATATTACTGAGTAAGAGCATTTATCTTCTTGCCATGTGCGGACATGTAGTTAGTGCACATTGCTTATGGGTTTCCAAGATAATGTAATGCAAACAAATCATATATCGTCTGAGAGTGAGTCAGGCCCACATTTCAACTTGATTTGATTTACCGTCACCTGTGTTGCAACGACTATTAGTCTGTTGAAATAATGAAAGAAAGAGAATAAGGGCTTTTAAGGCCAGTGTGGGAAAGTACCTGTTATACAAGCATTTTTGAAATGCAGAGGGGATAAAAAAATAGTTAGAAGCCTTAGAGAACTGGAAATTAAAAAAGCAATGCCTCTTCTGGAAAAGGACTAGCATTCATGGATGCCAGGGTGGATTCATTTGATAAAACTTGTCTGACTTTGGTCTTGTACATACTCAAGACAGACTCAGATGTGTGGAAATAAGCAAAATCCCTCACTCAGCTCATACCTCATACCAGGTTCAGAGTGGTCTTTTCTGATGCACAATACAGAACTATAGTAAAACCTCCAAATCCCTACCTGTATCATTGCTTTTCAGCAGTTATCAACGAGGGATAAATTGAAAAGAATTAACCAAATCCTTGTGACCAGCCCAGTGACCAGCCCTCCTACCTTTCTGGAGTGGTCGGGCTTTGATCCAGGCTGTAATACTAAGGAAGCTGGATAACTTTCTGTACAACTGTATTTTGTGAGCTCAGATTAGGAAAGAGAGATGCCTTTTCCGGCTGGATAGTAAATATCTATCTTCTTAACTAACTGGCTTGGCAAAATTCTGCCTTCCCGCCCCTTCACACACACATCCCCCCACTCAGGTGTGCCACCACCCCCTCCATGTATCTGTTTTGTGTTTTGCTGACTGGACCTGGAACTGAAAGCTGTGTCTACTGGCACTCTATTTTGCTGGGTGTTTTTGCTGTGGATACACTCTGAACTGCTGGAATACCTGCTGCTCTTGAGCACAGATAACAAGGTAATGTAAGAAAAGATTTCAAAGGAGACACACAGATATGTTGTCTCATACCTTTTCTGCTCCTCATTATTCAAAGTCTGAGAGAGAGATGTGGGGGAAAAAAGAGCTCTTCACAGGTCCCACGGGGCTGCAAAGACATCTGCTTGTGAATATTTCACAAGTGTATCTTTGTCCTGTAACACTGCTGTATAGTTACCTGCAGTTCAAAGGTAAGGACAACAAGGAATGCTGTATATTTCATTATTGTGCCAAGCATGGGAGCTTAAAATTTGCATTTGTAAAATCCAGTGGATTTTTCTGTTGAGGGGTTAACATTTCAGTGACAATTAGATCCATTTTAAACCTAAATATAAAATCAATTTATGCTCTCAGTATGCTGCATCTTGTCCACATTTGGTGACTCTCTAACCTGTCAGCTATGGTGAAAAGTTGAAGACTTTGTTTTCAATTGCATCTAAGTAGCAAATGGAAAGGCTCTTTTGTCTAGCTCTATTTTATAGTCTCACTTTCAGCATATATGAATTGACAGTGATCATCATAATGGTAACTATCAAAAAACATCTTAAATATGCAGATCTGTTGCAAACTGTACTACAGTTGTATATTTAAAATTTTTTTAATGGGATGTTCCAAGTCACTGTTCAGAATATGTTTGCTGTGGTGACGATGATTGAGTAATCTTCAAATTTTTGAGAAGTCTAGTTTATTTCTATTGACAGGGGTGTATTTTCCATCTCATTTCCCTTCTGTTTTTCTTTGGACCCCTTGTATATCCCAGAAGGATTAGCCTTCCTCTGTTCATCTGACTCTGATTTCATCAACTAGTTCTGATAGTGAAACATTCACAAGAACTGGGGCTTTGTATACTTGCCCTCATGAAAGAGTACTGAATACAGGAGGAAACATACACAGGGAAACCTGCAGTAATGAGCAAGATGCAAATTACAAATTGCTTTTACCCATCCTGACTAGCAAACAAGGCCAAACAGCATTGGCACGCCTTGGAGTGCTTTGTAAGACACAAGTCATTAAAGACCTTGTGTTTTCAGTTAGCTGATTCTGTAATAACAACTGTTGGTACTGGCAGCACTGCATCATTGTTCTTAGCAAGGAAAAGCAATTTGGCCTATTGTTTCCAGAAACAGTTTTCTCTTATAAAAACAATATAGTCGTTTAACCTAAATATAAACACATATGGTGTCAATAATTTTATATATATTACGGACTGTTACAAGGTCTCTAACAACTTTCAGTGCTAACAGATAACTTCTACATGGCTTGTTCTGCTCATTTATTACCAGAGTAAAAGACACCATGGCTGCTGTTGGCTCTCTGTGCACTCTGCAGCAAAATATGGCTTTTGAGAGGCACTAACTTGTCTCCATAGGCTTGAATGCATGGTTGCCTTCCTGCAATCTGGCTGCCTGCAGCTCAGTGATTTCAGGGAGTGCATAAGAGTGCACAAAGGCTTGGAATAAACTATGCACCAAAAAAAGGGAATCCGTCTCATCTGGGCTCTGACAGTGATGTCTTCTTTGGTCTCTGTCAAGCTGCATTATTTTCCTGTCCTGGTGCACTATCTGTGGAACAATGATGTTAAATTTTGATTCTGTCACAAGTAAGACTTTGATAAAAAATTAGGCCCAGTTCTGGGCCCCTCAGTTGAGGAAGGACATCCAAGTGCTGCAGGGAGTTCAGAGAAGGGTAACAAAGCTGGTGAATGGTCTAGGGGGTAAGTCATAAGAGGAGTGGCTGAGGGAGCTGGGGTTGTTTATCCAGGAGAAGACTCAGAAGTGACCTTATCACTCTCTACAACTGCCTGAAAGGAGATCCTAGCCAGCTGGAGGTTGGTCTCTTCTCCCAGGCAACAAGCCACAGAATGAGAGGAAATGGCCTCAAGCTGCCCCAGGGGAGGTTCAGGCTGGACACTGGGAGGAATTTCTTCACAGAAGGGTCGTTAGCATTGGAATGGACTGCCCAGGAAGGTGGTGGACTCACCGTTCCCAGAGGTGTTTAAGAAAACTGCAGACATGATATGTAGTGCCATGGTCTAGTTTACATGATGGCATTCGGTCAAGGGTTGGACTCAATGATCTCAGTGGTCTTTTCCAGCCTAATTGATTCAGTGATTCTGTAATGTGAGACCTGTATATTTCTCCAAGTTAGTTGTCAGATGGAGGTTGATATCCTCCAGATCAGCAGATTATTTGGACAGTTACATCCTGCCTTCTTGTTTTATTAAGACTACTTGTGCACAAGGACCTCAGATTTTCTTCTCATAAAGCAGCAGGGTGGTAAATGCCCTGATGACCTTTTATCTACACACAACATTGGTTAGAAGTGATTGAGTTGGAAGGAATCTTCCTTCTTCCACTTTTCACTCCTGCCTGCCCTACAGCATGCTGCATGGTCACAATGGGCCACAGAGGTGTTGGCTGTGTCTTGGGAAGAGAAGTGGAAAATGCTTAACCTTTTCCAGAGGAAGCTCTGGGAAAGGAGTGTAGCCCATGAAGAGGAAATCATGGTCTTCTGCACACAGTAGATTTATTAATTTGACTGCCTGAGAGGGAGCAGAAATTCATACATTTTTACAGAAGGGAGTTGTATGAAGCCTAGTGCCCTGGCATGGAAAAGAGAAGCCATATTAGCGTTACAGCATAGATACCGCACAAGCATTGTGACACACAGCTCCTAGCATCTCATGGTCCTTTAAAGTCTGGTCAGACCAGAATGGAATTAAACATTGTCACATCTTTGCCCTGTTGAAGTGCTGAAGCATCTTGTTTCTGAGTATGGCTGCAGTTGCAGTGCACATCTGCATGGTCACAGCTTGCTGGCCACTTCAGGAGGGACGACATATCTGGCCCCCTTAGCAGGTTGACTCTGTCTGATAAAGCAATGTCAAAAGGCTCATTTCTGATGTCACCTCTGTGTTTTAGGGAGAAAATGAAGTCCCTGAGATGAACGAGGACCTGGTGACATCTGCACTGATCCAGCACGGCAATTTTGCATGGTAGCTGGACTCATGTCGTTAATGTGACCACAGGAGATGAGCCGTGTTCATGATGATCAAAGTGTTCCCAATGCATTGGACTACTTTTGTACAAATGCATTGGAGGCTATTAATCATCATAATGGAATATAATGGGACCCTGAACACGGTTACTTAGAGAGGTGAGTGAGTGCTCATGTGCTTAGGCCTCCAAGAATATGAGCACATTGTTCTACTAAAATTGACAGGATGGAGTATGAAATTACTCCAAAGAATGCTCATAAGCCTCAGTCACACGGTTTGATCCTCTCCTCCTCCTTTCCATAGCCAACTTTTCCTCAGGTCTCTTTCATGCATGTTTTTTAAAGCAAATGTGGTGCATGTATCAAAAAATAACAAAAATTCAACTCAGTTGCTGTAATATGAAGAGTGTTGGATTTTCCTTATGGTTTCTACTTAGATTACTGAGGCTAAAATTAGCGATTAAAGAAGAGTTCCCATATTGTAACTAAAACAGGCTTGCTGCATCCTGGATAAAATCATAAGACTGTGCTGAGGGTGTGAGAGAAACACCTTACAAATTCTTTAAGATACCTTAAAGAATTTACATTTACATACCAAAAACCAGCAAGGCGTGGTAGGAGTTAACGTGACATTAATTCTACAGAAGAGATAGGAGTTGACTGTTCAATAGTTTCTTTTTAATTCTAGGCCACACAGACAAATGCTCCTGTGAATTATCTAGAGAGCTGTTAGGGAAGGAAAGATATTAATTGGTCTGATGCAAAGTGGGAGGGACATGTAAGAAAGGGAAAATGAAAGAGTACAGAAAACCACAGTTGTAACTATCTGGTTGATCTGAGCAATACTTTAAACTTTTCATAATTGCAAAATCTTACTTTATTGGTTGAAACGTGTTTGGGAGTGCTATTGATTTTTTTTTTTAAAAGGAGCATTAGTGTTTTATTATAAACTCCTGATTTATACTACCCTTGGTACATTGGTTCCTGGGGGACAGAGTGTTGAATTGATTGGTTGAGCTCTAGGTTTTGGGGGTTTGTAGTTTGTTTTTTTTCTTCCTTTTTTTTTCCCTCACTCTTTTTTTAAGGTATTTCTTTTCTTTTTCTTTCTTCTTCTTCTTTTTTTTTTTCTTTTCTTTTTTTCCCTGTCTTATTTGGCTGATGTGATCAATTAAGGGATTTTGAAAGCTCCTATTCAAAAGTATCTCAATGTTATCTAGCTTTTATTTGTACCACTTAAAAAGAAAAGTTTTAATCTGCAGTCAATAATTTATTTGAGAATCTGAGTCTCTATCTTCTAAATTATATTGGTCTAAGTTCTCATCACTGCAAAGAGGTAACTCCATGTTTAAAAAAACAAGATAAATGTGTCTGCCTTAAAGTGGAAAGGATTTGACAAAATGTCAGTGGTTTAGATCAGAAGAGATCCACAAAGTCATACAACTTATCTCCCATCCTTAGAGAACTATTTCTAAATAAAGGAATAAATCAATAGATAAATAAAATCCTAATCTTTTCTTCAAACTAATTTTAAATATTATAGAAACAGTAAGGAACTTCCCATTGCTGATAAAATATTTGTCACCACCAACATAAATTTTTCCTCTTTGATTCTTAACAACTGTTCCAGTGGGGAGAAAAAGTCTTAACCCCTATTGGAAACACTCACTTCTGTGCAGTTTATAAATAAGAGTAATTTTGCATTACTGCTTAAAACAGGCAGAGGTCTTTGAGCAAATATGGCCAAAAGTGTGATGCTATGTATGTTAGCAGTCTTAGTAACTGCTCTGTGTGCTGTGCTGTGTTCTATTCAGGGATCACTGTGAACATGGGCTAGAAATACATGACAGCAGAAAACTGAAAGGAGTTCAAATGTTGAATTGTGTCAGAATAAAGATGAATACTGAGTTAGTTTAGTGAAATGCCTTGCAGAGAGTACCAGACCACCACTTCTTATGATTGTAGGATTACAGTGTACAGGCTGTTCCTGGAGTTCTGCTGCCCTTTTCATTCCCATTCTTAATCTGGACGGACTAGGGAAAGGAGGAGGGAGAAACAACCTCTCCAAAATACCATAAAGAAATCATGCAGAATAATAATATAGGCTCTTCCCATATGCATCACCCTGCTTCCTTTGATTCTGATAGTCCTATTAGTAATGTTGCCATTGCTGTGTGATTTATTTGGGGGCTTTGTGTTCACAATTGAGCTGTGGAGCATACGGCTTGTTATGATCTATACTAAGGGATATGGTTCAGTACCTCTGAATAGTGTAACCCTATGGAATCTGGAGGCAATGTGTTGTAACGTACATATTTTCTTCTGGAGAATTCTATTACAACTTGATTTGATTTTTACCTGATGATTCACCTATTAAAATGAGACATTTGAAAAGGGGAGAATTTGCAGCTGCCAGCTTCTCAGAAAAGATCAACTCTTTCTGTAATTATTACGGAAGATAACAATTTAAAATAATGAAACACCCATAACATGTTTTAAAGAAGCAGCTTGGTGCTATAATTAGAACCAGAACCAAATTGCTCTGATGGCAAACACCATTTATTGAACTCCATCAATAGAGAAGCTTCAGCAAGCAAATAACACAAGTGGGAAAATATCAGAAGCAAGTATATGACATGGAAAAATTAGGCTTATGAGAAAGTGCTACAGTTAACCTTCTTGAGGTTCACCCTCTCAAAAACGGAGATACAGAGCAGCAGGCTGGTGAGCTGAGACAGGCTGGTGTTTATGGCAGAGAACACTGACCAAGGAGTGCTGACACAGTTACAGATTTCAGAAGGGGACTGAGGACAATCAGCTTCTCAGGAGTTTGTAACATATCCTTTACACTGTGGTACCAACACAAAGTGAAAATTCATTTCTCATCTCTCTGGGTCATTCGTTATTGTTTCAGTCTGTCCCAGAGACCTATGACAACTGGCCAGCCCTCCCTGCTGATATCTTCCAACATTTGCTCTTGTGTGCATCTACAAACATTGGCTGCTTACCATGTGGAAGCCTCATGTGTGGATCTGTGTCTTGGCCCAATTTTGACCTTTTTACGCATTTGAGCTGTTGATTGATTATTTATCAGATCTTTATTTTGATGTTGAAGTCTGCAAAAGTTTTTTACAGAACCTTTGGGTCTCCGTCTGGTTTTTTTCCCTGGGCTTTTCTTTCTGTGCTGTGTTGTAGGAGACACAAGAGAGGGAAGTGTGACTCCTCTGCTGTTCCAATCTGCAAAATCTGTGCTTATTCTGGCAATGAATCTTCATTTCACTGAACAAGAAATATATGAGCATAGAGGTGAAATAAAGTTTGGACCTGTGACCTTATGGAGCTGTGTCACTGTCTAAGAATTACTGGACTAAAATAAGTCCTCAGCAATTTCTGGAGGGGAAAAATTACATGAAAATGAAAAGAAGATAAACAGAAATATGTTTATGGCTTCACCCTGAATATTGTGTGCAGTTTTTGTCACCACAATATAAGAAACACATTAAACTACTGGAGAGTGTCCAAAGGAGGGCAAGGGCCTTGAGGGGAAGCTGTATGAGGAGTGGCAGAGGTTCCTTGGTCTCTTTAGCCTGGAGAAGAGGAGCCTGAGGGGAGACCCCATTGCAGCTACAACTTCCTAAGTAAGGGGAAGGGGCAGGGCAGGCACTGATCTCTTCTCTGTGGTGATCAGTGACAGGACCTGAGGGAATGGCCTGAAGTTGTGTTGGGGGAGGTTTATTTGCATATTAGAAAAGGGTTCTTTACCTAGAGGAGGCTGGGCTGTAGAACAGGCTCCCCAGAATTGTGTAATTCTGATTCTATGTTAATAGTGTTTCTTTTCTTTGTTTTCTGATAATTAAGAACAAACTCCTTGTCTTAGGATGATGATGGAGCTTTAGTATTTTTTTCTGGAGCATACTAGACCATATTGCAATGGGGAGGCTGAGCAACTTCTCACTTCTCTCATGCCATGGAAGGCCTAGGCAGTAGTCAGTGTGAGCAGGATGGAGAGACCTTAGTCCCTTAGCCTCCCCCATCCTTCTGACAAACTTACACTGATAGGGTAGATCTAACCCTCAGCAGCGATACAATACCTGGAGAGACAGGGGAAATATGCTGCATTCACCAGTAATGAAAATGTGCTTCAGTATATTATACTGAAGGCTTGGCTGAAAGGAATTGCTTCATTGCAAATTTGAAGTACCAGAAGGATTTTATTTATTAATTCCTTCATGTGGTTTAAAAATAGTTTTAAGCCTCATGTCTACTTTGGGCTAGAACATTGCAGCCAATACAGAGAGTTCATTATTGCTAAGCATTTGCTTGTATTTACAAGAGCATACGTGCACTACTGCTACAGAAGAGGAATGCTTGATTTGGTTATAGCAGATTACTCCTGTAATGCTTTTGCTTTTTTAACCACATTTTCCAAATACAGGTAAAGCTCTTCAAAAGTTAAAAGGTTCTAATGTAAAATTTTTAATGAAAGTGTCGCATGATTTTGCACTTTTGCTGTAAGTTTCAGTTTTTCCTTGGGAACTTTGGCAGCTGATATAATGGGACCCTGTTCAAAAGAAAGCAGCATCATTCCTAGAACTCCAGCCTGCTGGGTGACATTGTAACTGAATCTGAAGGAGACAAGTGAAGACTGAAAACCCACAGTCACTGAGAAAGAGCAAGGTGCTTAAACAACAGGGCCGAGCAAATATATTGCAACACCTTACAGGAAAACAAACTAAACAGGTGTAAAGGTAATCTTTGAAATAGCTTTCCTGCTTCCTAGAGTGCAGGATAATAATTTATCATATGATAAACTTATCAGACTTCTGTTGTGTTTCATACTAAATTATTTTTGATGTAAAATGGTAATAGTACCTTAATTCCTCCTACTCCATCAGATATTTACTCACTAAATGACCCTTGTCACCATGATATCTGAATGCCTCTTACACACTAATGAATTGCATCCATAAGATCTCCAGTGAGGGTAGGGGAATATTAGCCCCATTTCTACAAATGGGAAAAAAGGTAAAGTGATACTCTTGTCTATTCTCTGAGTGTATCTCAAAGGAATAACAAAAACTTCTGAATTAGGCTTCACACCTTGACAGGAGCTCAGAAGGGAGTGCTGTCACAACCATTTCTTTAAAGGACAAATAGCCCTCATTGTGCATAGGGTAGAAATGACTTTCCTGAGGTTATATTGAAAATCTGTGACTGAAGACAGAATTGAACCAAGGTCCCTTGAGTACTGTGTTCAGTGAGGTTATCTTTCCTTTTATAATTTCTACGTAATGGTTATTTAGTTAATAACATGATTTTCTTTTTTCTTTCCCCCTGTTGTTTCTATTTTTGAATGCATTTCATGCTCCAGGTTCACTGTAGCTCAAGAAAGCCTAACGTATATTTATAACGCCAGGCAATATATAATGATCCTGGAGACAATATTGTTGTCCATGATGTATGAAGCAGAAAAAAGAGAGTTTGATTTTCATAAGCTCTAATGACTCTCCTGGGCAGTTGGAAATGTACATTGTTTGAGATAATCAGACAAACTGATTCCATTATAAAAAGATGTATTGTTTCTATTTTATGTTTTCACAAGCATTTTGTCTAATTATTGCTGATATTTCCAACCATATTGTGAAGTTTTTCAGGAGGAAAAGAATGAGTTTATCTCCATTAAAACTGGAAACAAACTGGTGCTAACTGTTTTTATAAACTGAGAACACTAAAATAAAATAAAATGCATTAGAGCAATTAGGAAGAATTACAGCAAAGTCTGTGTTGCCTATGTTTTCCTTGTGAAAAAAAATAGAAAAGAAAAAAAAATACTAAAGATTGCCATCCAACAGCATAAATCTGTTTTTCTTAAAAAGCACCCTGAATGTTTTTCATTTGAGTTATGCAGCACAGGAAATCTGCTGCTGTTTAACCCTTTCATATTCCTGGTGGTGAAACATGCTTAAATGCTGAAATAAGAATGCAGACAGATGATGCACAATCACTTAAGGTTCAATTACTATTCCTATTCCTAGTTACTTTCATAGATCTATATGTACATAGATACAGTTGACACAGATACAGATATGAATTACTTCTGGGGCTAAAATTCCATACAGAGTTTATCAGCACTGATGTACCATGCTTTGTTTATAGTGGATGTGGTTGAAAGCCAGCAGTATTTTCCAAGTTGGATACAATGATCCTTTTCTGAAGCAAAAGATGATTCAATACTTATTGGCTAATCAGCATATTATTGGTTAATCCCATAGAGTTGGTAAATACGTTGAGAGCTTGCTTGCAATGGTATTGTGTCAGGGAAGAGCACTGTTACTCTTTTGTATTACTTGGAGATGATTTTCCATGCCCCACAGGACACCCACCTTCCCTCCAGTGCTGGCAGGTGAGCTAGAGTCTTTCTATCACACCAATTTCCAGTGGTATGTGAGAAAATGTGTTGCTATCACTAGCTCAGAAAGGCACCTTCTGCTATTGTGGCTTCAAAAATAAACAAATAAGTAAATAATCACAGGCTGACATGCTCTGAAGTTGTCAAAGATGTATGAAATTATGTCCTCAGATATTTCTGGTTGTTTGTGCAATCTGATCCCTAATCGTCTCTGGAGATCAGATCTTCTTATAAAAGTATGATTTCCAAATAATGATTTTTCCTAGGTTTTCTACATTTTTTTCTAGCAGCAAATTTGCTAGCACTATTTGACATAAATGCAATGGGCTGCCTGCTCAAAAGCAACCACCATTCTGACTGGAGTAAATCTGATGGAATATCTATTGGAACTAATCACTGTTCTTGATGTTAGTTGTAACACTGCCCATCTTCTTCAAAAAAGCCTCTGAGCTTATTTATCCAAAATATCCTGTGGCTCCTGCATTCAAATACAGCGACAGGAAAAGGACGTAATATGTGTGTCTTGAGTGCTGTCCTGTGTACTCATAAATCATGTGAAATTTCTGTACATCTGGCTTACACAGGATACACCACACTGAGAGCTAATACAACTGAAAAGATGCTAGTCTGATTGAAACCCAAAATCCAGTTGTTTCTGGTTGTTTGGGGTTTTGTTTGTTTGTTTGTCTGGTTTTTTGTTTTTTGTTTTTTTTCCACAGCAAAAAGTTGACTTATTTAATTTTCTAACAGAAAAAATGGAAACAAAATAGTGTAATTTTAATTGCATTTATTAATGTTGGCACCAATCCAAGTTATTTCAGAGGCTTTTAACAACTGTAGTTCCTGTTCTTGGACAGTCTGTCAGGTTCCTGTGTGGAGTGGCTGTAGAGGATAATTCCGTTAGAAGTCTTGATAGATAATTTTTCCAAGCTATAAATGTGGATTGGAGTACTTCAAGCTGAATTCTTTTCAACTTTTCAGAGAAAATCTAAAAGATTTCATGTTACAATTTTTAATAGAAATTGTGGAAAAAATATTCCACAAAATGTTTAATACTTTGAATTATTTTCTTGATTTATGACCAAATTATATGCAAATCTAGTGCCTTAACATTTGAGATGTATATTTATGGAATTTTTTTTATCACCTGAATAGTAAAACATTGAAAATGGGGCTTGATTACTGAGAATGTTAATGATTTTTTTCCTGTATGCTTCCAGAATTATATTAGAAAAACCCAAAACCTGGAAAAGAAAAGTAGTAGAATGTAAAATTACAAAAGTAGAAGACTAATATTTTGTTCCATGTTTTTGTTTTCTGCCTCAGGAAATGCACTGTGTATGAAGCATAGTTTAAAAAAAAAAAAAAAGAAAAAAGATTGTTTCTTTGAAGACAGCAGACAACACAATTTTTGTAAATATAATATTTATAGGATCTTGCAATTAATTTACAAAAATTTTACATCAAAAATGTATGCTGATGATTTTACTCTTTAGGGACAAAAATTGTCTCCTCAGTCATGTTTTCATACACTAAAGGCAATTATTGTTGCTTCTAGCTGTAATAAAAAAATAACCGAAACAGATAGAAGTGTCTTGGTAGAAATTGAGCTGAAACTCCCACTGTGGAAATAATCAGAAAATTAAAAGCTCTGCAATCTTGCAAATAACATTGCAACTTAATATTATTGGAACATAACATTATTATCTCTTTTTATAGGGAAAACAAACATAAATATATTTTCAAACAACACTGATGCTATGGTTTCGCTATTTTGGCTAACAGAGAAGGAAAAAACCAGAGACAAACAATAACTCCAGTTGCATGTCAAACAACCAACTGGGAATTTGTGAAACATGATCAACAGTGGCAGGATTATATTTCTACTACTGTTAGGTCAGCATCTTCATCCAACTCAGTATTCAAACACCTAAGAGATTTGGCTCATTTTGCTGCCTCATGGGCTCTAAACTAAATTTTAGTCATGTGTGGGTGACTTACTCTCCTATAAGCTCCTATTAGTTTCCAAATCTGAGCAGTACAGTTGAAAACTCAAAACAAAGAAGCACCAAATAATTTCTGTATCCAACTTTGCTTTTAGTATTCATCATCTCATTCCAATCCCCATGCCACAGGGAGGAACACCTTCCACTAGCCCAGGTTGCTCAAAGGCTCATCCTGTCTGGCCTTCAACATTTCCAGAGATGGGACATCCACAGCTTCTCTGGGAAACTTGTGCTGTTGCCTCACCACTCTCATAGTGAGGGATTTCTTTCTTATAGCTAACCCAAATCTACCCTCTTTCTGTTCAAAGCCATTTCTCCTTGTCCTATCATTGCATGACCTTGTGAAAAGTCCCTAATGATGATCTTGTATGACTGATGAGCTTCTGTCTATGCTTTACTCGAAAGTAAAGAGAAATTTACATCACCATACCTTTTCTTTCTTAAGAATAGATTTACTTTTGGGTCTATTTCTGCATTCATGCGCACTAAAATGCCTCTTCAGCCACAATGGGCAGACTCCTGATCTCCTGGGTATGTGAAAGAGAAAAGTCATAGAACATCTCCAGATCTGCAGCGCTGCCATACTTAGTAATTGCTCAAAAAATGGGTTGGAAGTTACACCCCTTTATGATGGTGCCACACAACAACTTTGAGATTTGAGCCTGATAGAAAAATTATGCGGGCTGTCACCTTTGTTGCTGCTTTTTACAACGTAATGCAGACTGAAGTCTCATCCTACAAATTAGTGACAAATGTAATTTGTTACACCTATATCCCTATGTGGTGAGTGGTTTTAAAAGAAGTTATAAATCTTCTTTTCAGAAACATGCAAACTTTAGGAGCAAGATTACATGAACAAGTCTGGAAAGCAATAGGAACCAAACTGAAGCTCCAGCTGATCCTCAAATGAAAGTCCTTTTGCTGCAGTATTTCATGTATAGTGCAGTAAAAGCACCTCAAGATCTGCATCAAGTTTTTCCAAAAGTGTGGATGTTCCCACTTGTGTACAGCAACATTTGAGATCTCTCAGATTAAAAGGGACATCTCTGAAAATATTTTGTCTTTACCCTCTGTAACCCAAACACAGAGATGCCTACACATAAATATCCACATGAAGACGTGCAGACATAAACATGTACATACATTTTATTTTAGTTTTAGGGGTTATGTTAAAGAATTCTACTAAAAACAAATCAGGACAGAACCTATGCAAGTAAGATTAGGAAAGAAAGAATAAGCTGGGTGGGTATGATTTTGAGCTACATCACTTAAAGACTACACCAAAGTGTTTAGACTGTGTGCTGGGGTAATGGCAGTCAGATCACCTTAAGGAGTTACCTCTGTCAGATGGAAGTTACCAACCTTCAGCTGAAACACAGCACCTGGGTGCACACATACTTCCATTTTGCAGTTCCTGATAGCTGGGTGTGCTTCACCTCTGGGAGGGAAAAGTGTGTCCATGTTGTTATTTTATGTCAGCTTACAGAGGTGTCACTTCTAGCATAAGGGAGGTAATTGCTAACCTGATTGTTAGTGATCATAGGGATAGCTTCCAAGAATTAGAATGGTATAGAAATCTCTCCTATGCTCACTGCCTTTTGTCCCTAGAGGAACATCTTCATTTTCTGAAATATATTTTGGGGGAAATGGAGGAAAATTTGGTCTAATAATGAAAACATAGAATTTCTAAGAATTTCTAAAGCTCAAGGAGGTGTCTTACATGAGGAGAGTTTAAACAAAAATCAGCAGTGTAAATCTACACCTACTTTTTCTGGAGTGGGAGAATCTGGATTTGAGAGGAATGTAAGAATGTAGGTGAAAGAAAATAGGCAGATGGAGTGCTGCTGAGACACCAAGGCCAGAGTGAGGAAACAGAAAATCAGGTGCAAGTAATGAATGACAGAAATATAATCCTGTCACCTTTGTCTGGACATCAACATTTTTGAAGGATGTCCAAACCTGCTCCTAAAGCAAAGTCAGTTTGGGAAAGGAAAGGACTACCTTCTATTCCAGGTTTAATTTCCCAGTAACTGGCAATACCTACAGGCATCACTATCTAAAATCTGACAGCATCTAGCATCTAAATATGATAGATAAGAGTCTGGCAGACAGGCAGGGGACTCCCTCCCTCTGTTTATTCATGTGAAATTGGGAGGAGAGAAAAACCTCTACAGGATTTCTTTCAGCTCCACCCCTGTCAAAAGCTGAAACTAATGAGCTGGAAATAGGAAATGTGCAAAATAACTGACACTTCCCTATCTGAACTGCATTCCTTAAGAGTTGTTTTTTTATTACTAGATAAATGCTTTGACATGTGTATTTATGTGAAATCTGAATGTGATTTAGATACCAACTACCTGCTGAGCTAAGAATATTTGCCTTGTACTTAAACCAGTATGTTTATTTAAGGGATCTTTAAGTTTTAAAATGCCCTTGGCTTCCAGTTCCACAAATGGGTAACCTTTGTATGTGGAATGCATTGTGCACTCCATTTGTTATTAATATAAAGTAATATTTTCCTTTTGCTCTGCTTGATTCTTTTCTTTAAGAGTCCTTTTGCTGTAGCAGACTCAAGTGAAAATATGCATATACATGTTTGGAAAAGGATAGAAAAGGCTGATTCTCAGAGCTTCTGCTCAGAGACGATGTCCACCAATCTTGCTTAAATAGCAAACAAAGGGTCTTTGTTGCTATTGCAGCAAAGTATTTTGAGAGGTAGGATAATTCTTTTGTTCTGTGTTTTTGTGCACAGCACAATGAGGTTGGAAGTTGTGGATGATTCTTTGATGTAAAGAATAAATGGCAATGTCAGTGTGTAGACAAAACAATTTAATTCAAGATTTTTATTTAAAAAGGCCTCATAACTGAGCTCTGTATTTTCATGGGTGAATTCCTTGACTTTCAACTCCTTAGTTATTCATGTTTAATGCAGGTATGGCTTTGCTCGACTAGAGCTCTTCCCAAAATAAGTGGAAAATTTGTGTAAAAATACACAGCCTTGGCTTCAGATACAAAACCAAGTTATTTTTACATCAAAAATAAAGTACTGTTTTCAGGTCTTCTGATCAGGAGATGTTTGGAAAGCTGCCAGCAGTTAGAAGGCATGGTCATGATTTGAAATTTCCAGCCAGAATCAGGACACCTTTTTCAAGAAAATTTATCTTGTAAATAAAACCATCAATATAATGCAGACTAATCTATTCTAGAATGAAGTCCTCTGAACGTAAGTGTATACAGCAGGATATTTGAGTTCCTGAAAACAACACCACTGACACATGTGCTTGAAGAATTTCACTTAATGTTTAGAAGAGGCCAGCAATCTGCAATGCAAAGTTTTGAAGGCAATTACTCTTTTTAATTTGAGCCCACAATCAGTAAAGTGGATCGGAACTGCTCGCATCTTTTCAGCCAATTAGTCATAGGCTCAAGTTTTTGTTTTGTTTGTTCTTCTTCTCCTATCCTACCTCCCCCCCAGCCAAGAAAAAAGTCCTTGGGCTTCCAAACGAACACTACCCAAGCTGTCAAAACAAGTTGCTGGGTGTTAAGGTTTCAGACAGGAAGCTCAAAGGACCAGATCCACAGCAAAACAGGTGCACCCTTTGGAAAACACGCAGCACTTGGATTTGGGATGCATTCTTGTGAGCAAACCATGCTCCAGCCTTGGGGTGATGGAAAGTAGTGTGGCAGCAAGCAGGATCTTTGTGCTGAGGACACAACGGCGTTCACAGCTGAGCTGAATCAGATTGAAAAGGAACTGTCAAGTGGTGTGTGTGCCATAATTAACCTTTTCCAGGTTTCCTTCCCATGATTTAACCAAGCCTCCTCACAGGCTATTATGCCCTACAGCCCATAATGATTTAAAGCTGTGATGATGGAGCACTGACCTCTCCACTCTGCTTGGATCTGACCCATAATATTTTGAGTAGTGAAGATCTGAACATTTGCTAATATTTTCATACCTTCGTGAGAAATAAAAAAGAAAAACTCTCTTGTCTTTTCTGTTACATATTTCTACAACAATGAATGTTAAATGATATTTATTGGGGTGGGGGTGGGCTTCAAGGGCTCATTTTTAATATTATGGTTAGTGTAATAATTCCTTGAAACTGTTCCCCGGTGGTAAAATAATGAAAATTAACTGAAAAGAGCTGCAAGTGCAACTTCTGAGTGAGGGATTAATTTATAGTATTCCTCTCCTTGTGATAGCTTCAAATATTTGTATAATAGAATTTGTTACCCTGTCTAGAGATATAAATTTTAAACTTAGCTATAGCAGTATCCCTGAATAAGAGCCCTTAGGCTTTATGTACCGAGTCCACAGAAACAGCATAATATTGAGCAGGACATTAGTAAGAGATACTCATTGTAAAGCAAATATCTCATAGGTATCTGAATCCATAATCTGATTAAAGAGGTTATTTTCAAAGATGTCATATAGAGGGATAAAAAAATAGGATGGGATGGGAGTCAATTTTAGGGGTTTTTCCTTCCCAAATTTTATAAAGTAAAAAAAAAAATAGACAACCTGCATGACATGGCAAGGTCCTTAAGCACATACTTCATTGTAAGCCACTAATTCCAGTGAGACAAAACACAGAATAAGCTGAACAACCTATTTGAATTGGACCTAAAAAGCTCAAGCAATTTAAAAACTTAGGGTGTGCACAAAAATACACTATAAAAAAGTAATTCAAAGTGAACAGAAATGTTAATCTGTCCACTTGGGTTTCACTGTTGTTTATAATGTGATAGTTAATAATACTTGACTAAAAAAATCAGCATTTGTTATTATAGTCTTGAAATTCACACAAACTTTTTTCCAAAGCCATTGATGCTTTGTATAATAAAACCTTTTATTTTTGTAACAATTCCTTTCCCTTAAGCCTTTTCTTTAAGGCTAGTTTGGAAAAACACTGCCATAATCACCTTACTTAACTTTTAAAATCCCTTCCTTGACTCCTTTTAAAATCCCTTCCTTGATTCCTTTTGCCACTACATCAAATAAAACTACTAGTTTTCTTCCTGAGCCTGAGAACACACTGAACTCCACATATGCGAGTAATCACACGCATAGGGCCATTCACATCCACGTGGTTTTGCACGTCTGGGGTGTGAGCTATTCATTAGCTACTGACCTCACTTCATGGCTCACCCTGAACTATTCCCCAGCCTTCCTTTTGGTTCCTCGTGTGCAGGCTGTCCACCCAGAATTAGCTGGGAAAAGAAGCACTGTTATAAAATTCTTTCTTTGAACTCACTCCTAACACAATCCCTGTATGAAACTGCCAGTTAATAACGTCTAAATAAATGGCCAGGAGGAATTCAGGGATGAAGTCTTAGTTCCACTTAATTTACCAGGGCATCCACATCACTGTCACAAAGATTTTCTTCTTGGTCTTACTGTCTTGTGCATGTGTACTTTAGTTCCTCCACTCTCCCCCAGCCCCTCAGTATTACTGTTTTTCTTATTAATTGTTCTTACACTCATTATATCTAGATGTATTCAGCATGGCTGAAACTGACTGTATTAGGTCCTTTCATGTCTTCCCCTTTCCCTGATGGAATTAATCACAAATAGCTATTTCAGAGAATATTTTCTCTAAATGCACATGACTAAGGATAACTTTGTGGCTTTTGATAAAGGACATTGCTGTGAGCTGTAAAGGCTTCATGAAATCAGGAGGGCTGACAGCAAAGTCCTTTGTTTTACTGCAAATGTCTAAGACCACATAACTGATATATGGCTGGCTTCACATATGGCTTGTCTTTCTTGCCAAGTCTACTGGAAGACAAGAAGACTGATCCAAGAGTTATTTTTTGCATGTGCTTGGAAGTCTTGATTGCAGATTCCTCCTACAGTAAAGGGACACTATTTCAGTATCAGTTTTATCGCATTATGTAGAGATTTTATATCGTTAACCCTGTATGCTGTGGCACACTTTAAAACAGTAAAAATAGTAATAGAGCAAAAAGAGCCCAGTCAAACAGTCAAAAGTACTTATTCTGTTTTTAATGTTACAGGCAAAGCTTCCATTCACTAAAAAGGGAGTGAGATTCCCCTACAGTCCCTGAAGGGCAGTTAAAAATGACAACTTAGTTTGATAATTCTCTCTTTAAACTAAATGTGTTACAATCTTCCGTGCTTTGCCTTCCCCCTTGACCTCATGAGTGCACCTTCTGGGTCAGCCCAGTAGTGAAACACCAGGAGATGAGGAAGATCTGATGGACATTAATTCCCACAGACAGCTCACGTTCTGAGTATGGGAGTACTGTTTACATTGTTCTAAGGAGAGATTTTCTGTATTATCTGCACTGCAATAGCTGTTCACTGCTTTTCCAGACCTGTGCTGCATGATGGTAATTTGGGAAACAAAGCAGTTCTGTTGTGTTTTGGGTTTTTTCTTCTGAGTTTTGTTAGTTTCATTTTCATTTATTTTTTACTGCACCTGCATTGCTGAATAAGTTGTGTTAATATAATCTTTGTAGCAATTGCTTTTAGACTGTCCTGCTAAAGTTTGAGGTGTGAGAAAGAAAAAGAAAGATCTGTGAGCCAACAAATAACACAGAAATGTACAAAAAAAGAAAAAAGTAAATAATCAAAATAATAATAACTTATTCCTTACAGTCAGCCTCCAATTTGATGCATTTGCATCCTTTTGTCTTACTTCTGTATGAATATGAGACAGTCTGAGAAAGACTGAAAGACTTGATTAGATTTCTCAAAAGTTTTTCTTATACTGCTGGACATTTCACTGATGTGAGCTCCTTAGCCAATCTTTTAAGTCCTTTGAACATTTCAGTTATTTCCAGTGTTCCTAATATGCTGAGACCCCTCTTTGAACCCATGTATTTGAATGGCTGTCCAGGTGAATGCATACAATATCCATCTTTTCTCTCCTTTCACTGATAAAAGAGAGGTTTGTCTTACAACACAGAGGATTACTTCTAGTTCCCAGAAGTTTTCTACTCCAGTTATGTGGTCCTGAAGGAAAGGCCACAGATACATTGCAACTCTGAGAACTGCCCAGGGGTCATTTGCTGTGGGTTTTGTACTCACACAGGATAAGAAAACTCTCAGAAATGCAAGACTATTATGAAAAGTGCTTGTTTGCCCATCTGGGGATGGACAGCATCAAAACCTTTTATGACCATGTGTTTGAAGTCACACAAAATTCGGGTTTTTGCTTTCACAAACAGCGCTGTGCCGCAGACAAGGCTCCTGCAATGCAACCCAGAGACTTCATTCCTGTGACTGGTGGAAAAGGCCACAATATCAGTGGTAGAGCTGAAAGCAGAATTCCAGAGACCAAAATGCCCTTCATCAAATTTAAGCACACAACTATAGAAGAAAATAGGGATTTATTTTATTCTTTTTAATGGAGAAAATTATAAGAGGCAAGAGACTCACACAGAAGAAGAAATGGAGAGATAGTGAAGCTGACACTAACCACTGTCACATGTGAACAGGAGCAGCAGGAAACACAGAAGACACTTAATGTCAACTGCTGTGGGAAAAGAAAACTACAGCCACTCTCAAAGAGGAGGATGTACAGTTATACTTGGCAACTGCTGTGAGAGTTGCTAATATGTGTAGCTGGCTGAGTCAAGAATGAACCATCTTGTTGGCACCTTTTCTGTCAGGGAAGGTAACAGAAGCCAATATAAAATGGATTAAGGGTACTTAAAATACAAAAAAATCCTAAACCAACAAGGACCACAAAGAAGCCCACAACAGGCTTTTAAAAAAAAAAATACACGGAAACAATAACTCAGAGACACATTAATTGAAATTTCTCATTTAAAGATGGGTGTCTCAGTGGAAGAAGACTGAAGAACAGAGATTCTTGACTGAGCAGCCCAGCAGACACAAAAGCCAGTGAAGTGCTCTGTCAGACAGGATACCTGGATCTCTGCTGTCACCTCCTCATTTTGGGGAAGGAGTTAATAGCTTCCTTGCCAGCATTTAAATGAAAACAGCTCTATCCAGAAGATGTTCTGCCTATTGGCTGCTTAGGAAAGACAGAACACCTTCCTGGGATTAACTCGTCCATGATCTATTAATTATTATTTTTTCTACAGAATCCTATTCAGGACTATGATTTTTTTTTTTTTTTTTTTTTTTTTTTTTTTTTTTTTTTGCAACAGTGGTAATGGAATTCACAGTAAAATAAGGCTTTTGGAACAGAGGGGAAAAGGTTGTGTACTGGAAAAACTCCCTACAATTTTTTACTACCTCAGCAGAAGAGTTTGGTGTAAAGAGCTTACATTAAATAGGGACAGTTGGTTAGTACTAATTATGTATGTTCTTAAAGGAATTTTGGCTTGATCCTATCTTCCACTCATTCCCCCTCCCCAAATGTCAGTTATGACTGTATTTTTGGAGAATGATGCTTATTTCATTTGATTAGACTTGGAATAAGTAAATTGATATTGCATCATTGTTGATTTCTTTCCCCTTTTTAATTTGAATGCCTTATAAAGTATTACATGTTATAGTTCATTAGGTTCTCATTGATTGGACACTTATTAGCTTCCCAAGCCTGTTTCATTGTTCTGCTGCCGTGCTTTCACCATTTGGTATTCGGCACTCTGCATAATGAATAAATTACAGTTGAGAGAACGGACATCACCATATGGGGGTAATTTGTACTTTGACAGAAGGACAGGGCTCTGGACTGGTCCTAAAGGGAAGCTCTGCAATCTTCGAAAATCCCTCTAATTTTTCCAATTATTTACTTTCAAAAGGCCTTTTCCATCCCCAGTGTATGCAGATAGGAGCTCTGAATAGCAGCAAGCTGGGGATCAGACATAAAAGTTCTAATTTTAATTGCAGAGCTTCTTAGATGCAGATGAGACAGTATATACACTGATTAGCACCTTCATGGCTAAGGATACTTTTAGGCACTATGGCCTCTTGGAATTCTATGATTATATGGGCTGTTTTCAACCTCGGGTAGTTTGTATTTCTTGCATACTGTCAGAGATTTTGGGAAACAAATTTTGGAAAGCTAAATTTAACATTGGTACTGACATGTAGCTGCTATCTGGTCACACATTTTTCCACTTGAGAAAAGAATAATGTAATCTTTAAAATCATTGATTTATGATGTTCTTAATACAGAGAAAATATGTACTCTATTCCACTTAGTTATATCATAAAGTTCTTTCTATAGATAAAAATCCCTGCCTTCAAAAAAGCACAGAAAACTATGGTCAAACCTGGAATTCATAGCCTGGTCTCAGGAAAGGTCACACACAGTGAGTCTAAGCAGGTATTTTGCTTTCATTTGTCCTCCACCCACTTTGTCAAGTCTGTTGAAGCTGCTGTATTTAGTACTGACTAGACCTGTTTGGGTTCTAAACCAGTGTATTTAGAAAGGGGACTTAGCAATATTTTAAATAAAGTCTTTCTCACAATAATTTCTATACTTTTTCGAGATATTTTTTCTTACTCAAAGTATCTTCATTTTGTGTAGTTCTGACACTGTCTTCCTAGTTAACATACTGAGGATAAAAATAAATAGTGAGCAAAAATATCTGAGCTACTACATATCGAGCAAGTTTTCACACCAGCTACTTCATGACATCAGAGACATATATTTTAGAGGAAAGTCTCCTTTACCTTTCGGATGATCTCATCTTTTCATCTAATGTACTTGGCATGCTAAAGATAGCCTTCTGCTTTTCTTTGCATTTTTCTTCCAGCTTGGAAGTGGGTCCCAAGTTCCTTCTCACTTGGTGATATCCCAGACGGTTTCACATGCAGTCACCCTTACCTCCTGTGATGACAAACCAGGCTCTTTTCTAAACACAAAACTGGTAAAATTTGAACTCCAGACTTTGCTTTAGGTTTACATCTTATCTAATTTTGACTGTGGAGTCTCAACACAGAAGGAGAAAATGTCTCTGAAAAGTGAAATCACCCATTCAACCTTTAAAAAGGTTCCTTGGAACTTGTTCAGATCCAAGGGAGAATACTTGTGCAACAATCTTATTCCTTTTTCCCCTTACCACTACCCAGCACATCAGCAACAAGAAATTGGCAAAGTAAGTCTGCATGAGCAATTCCTTTAGCTCTTCATATAAGCAAGAAGAAATTCTCAGAAATTAAGAACTGAGGTGTTTAATTGCCATATTTTAAACACGGGATAATCCAGATTGACCCCAAGTGTTAATACCACTGGAGCATGATCAGAGAGAGCAAATCAAGCAACCCATACTCATATCCATAAGCTCTGGGTGTAATCCACTGCATAGTAAAACAGAATCTATTCAAGATTGACACAAAGGGGAGAAAAGGAATACATACTTACAGCCAGACTGGCCACTCTCCAGGCATTTAGTAACTGATGTTCTGCAGCTAATACTTTATTTACTACCCTTTGGTTATTGGCAAACATTGATGATTCCTTGTATTTCATGTTTCTGACTGAATTTTCTTCCCAGGTAAACAATAAGCTTTAAAAAGCACAGTAAATAGGAGAAAAGACACAGAGGACAATTTGCAAGGCATGGAGTCCTATAAGAGTGTTCTGGATCCAAATTCTTTGTAATCCACTCTTCCACAGACCTCCCTTTTGCTGGATAATGCAATTAAGGGCCAGTTCTGTAGTTTAACAGTCTTCCTAAATGCTACGGGTGTTGAAGTTACAGCCTGTAATGGAGCAGTAAATCTATACTGGAGGCTGTAGACAGGCACTGAGAAGTGCTCATTGACCTTCTGGTCAGAAACAAGAAGTGACCAGCAGCCAGAGGAACACAACCACTGTTTCCTTGGAAGTGGTCGAGAATTTTACCCACATTCAGAGCTGCAGATTTAATCTTTTAGGCTAGGTTAAAGAAACTATAGATGTGCCCTTTCTATTTATAACACTCTAGCCATTTTAGTTAAAAATGGAGGGTAAGTAAAGAATTCTATATTCTCTATAAATATTTTTTAAGGAAAAAGAGACTTGGTGTAACTGTACTGATACCTTTTTTGTAACTTTTTAGAGATCTGCTTTTCATAATGTGTTTCATTACATTCTTTATCTGTGGCTGTGGAGTTCAAAGATTTCCTAAGCCCGACTTACTAGGGCAAGAGAAATATAAGCTCTGCAGATGTTGGCTTTTACACTCGTTGGTCTAAGTTTTAATCCAAAGTGCAAATCCTGTGCAGTGCGTTGAGGTGATAAAATGTGAAGATGCACTATTGTCTCATTTCTGGGCACCTCATGGTAGGTACCAGTATGATGTTACCAAAGGAATAAGGAGGGCCAGTGTGATTTATACAAGAGAAGATCAGAGGGTGTGAATTGCAAGGGCGTTCTGAATAAATTAAAAGATGAAGTATAAGAACTGAATTTGGGAGACAGGTCGCCCACATTGAACAGATCTCCCCCATACAGCCTTATCTCATACTTTAAGACTCCTATGCACTGTCTTCATTAATATAGTCTTTATTGAAAGAATAGAAATGTAAAATTAAATTAATATCCTTATCTCTAATATTTAGAAATAACAACAAGAGAAACCAAACCTTGTGTCAGATTCTTTCAGTTGCTGCTGCTGGAGCAGTTCTTAATTACTGTAAGTATTGGTTAAAAAGATGATGATAGATTTTTAAAAAAGGTCTGTCAACAAAGGAAATACCTAATTGCTTGGGAATTGTATCAAAATCTCTTTTGATTCTTGAGTTCTTTCATCTTAATATTCTGCTTTATTTATATGGTCTTGCAGATATTGATTATTTATCAGTCACAGCTCTCTCCTCTCAGTTACTAAGAACGTTACAAACAAGAGCAACATAAGACAGTACTTGCTTAAAATGACCACACTCCCACACCACAACTGTCTTTAGACTGTATTTTAAATTAAACTGAATATTAAAGTAATACTAAGCTTTCTTTTACTCTTTCTCTAAAGAAATGGTCGATATTACCCCTTCCTGCCATGAGGAATACCTGTGAGTTATTGAAAAACATCTGAAGGACAATACAGTCATTGCTCACAGCCAGTACATCTTCATGAGGAAAGTCTTGCTTGTCAAACCTAATTTCCTTTTATGACAAGGTAACCCACCTGTGTGATCAATAGAAGCCGGTAGATACAATTTTTTTAGATTTCAGTAAAGATTTCGATACTGTCTCTTATTGTATCCTTCTGGACAAAATGTGCATCCCACAGCTGGATAAACACATCATGTTATGGGTGAGCAGCTGGCTCACAGGTCAGGCACAAATGGTTACATCAGATTGGTGACCTGTCACTAGTGTTTTTCACAGGGCTTCATCATCAGCCCAGTGCTTTTCAACATCTTCATAAATGACTTGGATGCAGAACTCAAAGGTGCACTAAGTGTGCAGATGATACAAAATTGAGAGGAGTTGTTGACTCCTTCAAAGACATGGACACCCTGCAGAGAGACTTCAACAGATCAGAGGACTGGGAAATCATCAATTGTATGAGGTTTCAACTGTATGAACGGTATGAAGTTTGACACAGACAAGTGCCAGATTCTGCACCTATGATATGTACATACGGAAGTGTGTACTGACTGGGGAACAAGAGGCTGGGGACCAGTGCTGTGGAAAGGGACCTGGGGTTCCTTGTTGACAGAAAGTTGAACATGAGTCAGCAGTGCCCTGGCAGCCAGGAGGGCCAACTCTGTCCTGGGGTGCATCAGGCACAGCATCGCCAGCCAGGCAAGGGAGGGGATTGTCCTGCTCTGCTCTGCACTGGGGCAGCCTCACCTCGAGTGCTGGGGGCAGCTTTGGGTGCCACAATATAAGAAGGATACAAAGCTGTTAGAGAGCATCCAAAGAAGGGCAGTTAGTATGGTGAAGGGTCAGGAGAAGCTGTATGAGGAGTGTCTGAGGTCACTTCAGCCTGGAGAAGAGGAGCCTGAGGGGAGACCTTATTGCAGTTCCAACTTCCTAAGCAAGGGGAAGAGGAGGGGCAGGCACTGATCTCTTTTCTGTGGTGATCAGTGACAGGACCTGAGGGAATGGCCTGAAGTTGTGTCAGGGGAGGTTTAGGTTGGATATTAGAGAAAGATTCTTCACCCAGGGGGTGGCTGGGCACTGGAACAGGCTCCCCAGGGCAGTGGTCACAGCATAAAGCCTGAGAGAGTTTGAGTCTTTGGACAGTGAGGATACATGGTGTGACTCTGAGGATCGTTCTGTGCAGGGCCAGGAGTTGGACTTTGATAGTCTTGATGGGTCCATTCCAACTCAGGATATTCTATGATTCTATGAAATGCTTCTATAGAACAGGTTAGACCATCACAGAAATGAAACTTTTTTTACAGATTAAAAACTCTAAAGCTATTGTGACAGGACTTTGTCTTCTGGACATGTTTTACTGTACAAAAGAGCACTGTCGGCTGGTACAACATTCTTTGTCACATCAATGCTTTTAAATCATCTTAGTTTGTGTCTGGGCAGATGGAATAGAATACATTACTTTTGCAAGTAGTGACATTTAATATTAGAGGCTGGTTTAATCCACAAAGTTCAAAACAAAATTTCCCCATATATAGAAATGTTACGGTTGTTTCAATCAAATATTTATGGGTTTGGACGAGTGTCATTTCACCCAACTGAAACCTCATGCTGTGTCTTTAATAAAAATATGAAACCTCAATTATCATGTCACATGTTATGATAATGCACTGTGCATTAGGCTATATAGACAGTCACATATAGTTGTTCTTAAAATACAAACAACTTTGATGAATCTAGAAGATGCTTGACCCAAGAAACATTGCTTGTCATGAAGAAAAATCTGTGTAATATGTCAAGCCAGGTACCAACTGTAGCATTTGAAGAGGTCATGTTACAGTAAAACTATCAGTTTTTACTGCAACACAGAATATCCTGGAAAAGCTAGTAATTAAACTGTTAATGGAGTTTCCTCGTTCACCAAAATGAAACAGAATCTAATCTGCAAATTTTGAGTGAACTATTTATTATGACATGAGTATGAACACACAAATATAGTTGATAAGATATGCAGTGGTTTTCACTGAAAACCCATGCTTTTAGCTTCACTTGGTGCAATAAACTCAGATCAGACTAGACAATGAAATACATGACCTACTGTGCTGAAGCAGCCCTTTTCTTCTCTTACAGATTATGTAGTATTTTATCAACGATTGTTATAAATTCAGGCATTCCTCCAAGACAGAGACCTGGCTTTTTCAAAGACTGGATTGCATTAACTGAAGCCCTCGCAAGTGCCTCCTCTGTAGCAAACTCTACATTTTAGGGTCAGGGGTGAACTCTTATTTGAGTAGGAGGAAAATTATTAATGAAATTTTGCTCAGTGAGCTGTGTCATCCTTTATTCTTGCTGTGCTCCAGGCAGGTCCATACTGTCAAATATCAGAAGAGGCTGGAAATGAGTGACACATGTCTTCAAGACCAGAAATGAGAGTGACCTTCCAGTTCCTTTTTGTGAAGGAGCAGGGGTGCTGTACATAGCTATTAAGAACAGAAATTAACACTGACATTTTAATAATGTTCTGTTTGGTTCTTTACTTCTTCTTATGGCAGTGGTTCAAACTCTATTCTTAGTTTTTCCAGCACAAAGTCACAGCAGTCCCTTCCAGGACATAAAATCAGATTTATGTTGGAGTGAGTGAGGGGAGGAATCACCTGGTCACCTCCATAATTTGGATTGCTACATATGCTGCATGCTTAATTGGAAGCAATGTTCCTCATATTCTGAGGAAGGGAAAGATGCCTTTTTATCACTATGTTTGAGACCAGACAGTATCACCGTTTATAGCTCTGAGTTTGTTTTTTTATTTTGCTTTCATTATTTCATCTTTTCTCTGTGGCAGTTTTATTTTTCAGTACTAAACTCATTTGTGCATAATATTATCCATATGGAAATTATGAGACATTTAATGGAGGATCCAGATATTGCAAATTGGTAAGGATAGGAGAAGGAAGGTAAACTGTATGTCCTGGCTTATTTACATAGACAGAAGGACATAAGTACTTAAATTTTGCCTCTCTTTAGCCCTACAGATCAGCATGGTTTGCAAAACTCTCAGCCTGAGCCTGATGCATAAAGACAAAGAATAAATGATATCTTAAGATACAGAAAGGATGAAATGAGAAGAAATACTCCTGATTTGAAAGCCTTGCTTGAGCACAGGCAGGAATTATTGATTTGCATAGCAACCCCAGTAAGGTTAATAGAATCATAGAATCATAGAATCATAGAATGGTTCTGGTTGGAAGAGACCTTAAAGATCCTCTCATTCCAATGCCTTCCACTAGACCAGGTTGCTCAAAGCCCCATCCAAATGGCCTTAAACACTCCCAGGCATGGGGCATTCACAACTTCTCTGAAAAACCTATCCCATTGCCTCACCATCCTCATGGTACAGAATTTCTTCCTTACATCTAGTCTGAACCTACTCTCTTTCAGTTAAAGCCATCCCCCCTTGTCCTATCACTACACACTCTCATGCAAAGTCCATGTCCAGCTCTCTTGTAACCTGGAAAGTGCTATAAGGTTTCGCCAGAATCTTCTCTTCTCCAGGATGAGCAACCCCAGCTCGCTCAGCTTTTCTTCTCAGGAGAGGTGCTCCATCCCTCTAATCTCTGGATTTGTCTAATGTTTGGACTTGCTCCACAGGTCCGTGTCCTTCCTATGTTGAGGACCCAGAACCGCATGTGAGGTGTCACCAGAGCAAAGTAGGACAGAATCCTGCTGGCCACATTGCTTGGGATGGAGCCCAGGACACAGTTGTCTTTCTGGGCTGCAAACACACATAGCTTCTTGCCAACCAAGCTATTTTTTTTCACTTGCATTTAGAACAGGTGCAGGCATTTCTGTTATGTGTGAACTGCACTGCAGTTACCCTTGCTCTGATTACATTACAAATGAGGATATTGCAAAGAGGTGTGCATGATGCTGTATCTAGAGAGCTCCTAGAAGTTGAAAACCAGAGCAGAAATTAGCAACCCATCTGAGAATCCACAAATTAAAAAATTTGCCAGAGAGGATAAAATAGCTGTGCCCATTTGTCTCATTACAGTACTTCTGGCAGCAGATCTGAAATCAGCTTACCAAACAGTTAAACCTTTTTTCCCTTGGCAATCCTTCTGGAGCATCTCCTTAGTGTACAGTAGGGTGGAAGGGAATGCTGGAAGTTTTGCACTGGTGTCTGTGTTACTGTCAAGTGTATCTGGACAAAACGTGCTCTGATGTATCCTGTCTGGCATGGCTAGAGACAACCACAGTGTTCCCAACAATTTATCCCCTTAGAGGAGGACAGCAAGTCTTGTTCTGGGGCTTGTTCTGCTAAATGTTCAAGAAAGTACTTGTCAGACAAGCTTCCATGCAGGCTGTGACTGTCCATAATTGTCCTTTGGACAGAAAGGAGGAAAGAGTAGGAGACAGCAGCATCACAAGGAGGAATGGTAAAAGAACATGGCCAGGACTAAAAATCTGGTATTATTCTAGGAAGCCCCCCCCAGGGTGCCACTTTGCACTGTGCTTACCTCTGGACTTGGCTGTGCAGTGGGTGTACACACAGTGCCCAGACTGGGGTACCCTTGTGGGCAACATCTATGAATGACCTGACAGGGACATAAATAGAGCCAGGGTGAGCACTGTGGCACATAACTTTCTGAACAGTGCAGGATTCTGCTACATGACAAGACTTTTGCGCCAGTGAAAAAA
This sequence comes from Dicrurus megarhynchus, assembly GCA_013399195.1. Taxonomy (NCBI): domain Eukaryota; kingdom Metazoa; phylum Chordata; class Aves; order Passeriformes; family Dicruridae; genus Dicrurus; species Dicrurus megarhynchus. The sequence continues at coordinate 290,566 of VXAD01011941.1, read as the reverse complement.
ACAGTGAAAGCTGCAGTGCTTCTGCTGACAGAGACTGATCTTTGGCACAGTATTTTCCAAGGAAATGCTTGAGGTTGGAGCTTGCTTTTCCCTGTGGTTTGCCAGAAACCAGACATGTCAGTTTTTCAGTGCTTTAAATCAGGGATGTGTGAGATGAAAATGGGATCCTGGTCACCTAGGGGCCCACAACAGAGAGCAAAGAAATTTGGCATATCAGAGATCTGTTCTGAGAGCAATAAAGAAGCGTGTGGGCTGTCCACTTCATCTTCTTGTTGAATTTTAGTTACCGTGTATTTTAGTTGTTGCAAAAACATAAGACATCAAAAGTCATTTTCTTTGTTTGCTGTGAGTAAAATAAAACACTGTTTTCTCATTTATATTTGACCAATAAAATGCCAAAACTATCATATAATACATTATTTTACAACAATATTTACTTTTTTACTTGCACAAGTGATGGATATATAGACAACATGGAAAACCATCTAAGAGGCCAATGTGTGTTAGTTTTTTAGGAACACAGAAAACATTTTGATACCCTCTTTTACTCAGATTTAAATGGCCCTGGAATATTCTTTGTCTTTTGCTGGAAAGCAAATCCTTTCCTGAAAGTATTACATCCAGTAGCCACAGGATGAAGTCCTGTGGCAGTGTGACAGGACTTGAACACCTGAGATTGACACTTGAGAATCAGGGCTAAGTACTACAACTACGTACTAGAGTAGATTTATGCGGATTTTGGGGGTGATTTTTTGCTCCAATTAACAGTCATGTATGTGATGCAGAAAGACCTCTGATTGGTGACTAATCTTTTTTATGAGATATATTTCTTTTGTTGGGATTGCTTGTTTACAAACAATGTCCCATTTCTACTTCAGGAAGAAAAAAAAATTACAGTTCTATGATAACTAAAATTAGGATGTAATGCAGCAAAATTATATAAAACATACACCAGCAAAATTATTTAAATCTTTCTAAAAATAAAAGAAAAGTTTTGCTTCTAAAAGATCTCTTAGAAACTTTTATTTTTAATAAGCTGATATTTGGGGGGATAGAGAGAAATGCAAATTTAGACTTTCAAATGTAAATTTTATCCAAATAACATCTTTCTAAAATGTATATTTAGGTTCTGTTGATTTGTTCTTTAGTATTTGGCAAGATTGTGAGCAGAACCTCTGTTAGACATGACTAGGGGGAAGTTGTAACATAAATAAAATATTAACCTAATTAAATTGCATCTTTTTAAAACTTGATAAATTTTGTGAGGTCCTACATATGAATGTAAAATAGATCCAAAATTCCATGGAAGGAATGGGTACTAAGATTCCCCAAAACGTCATCTCCTAATGCATCAAACATACCTGGTTTTTCTTTAGCAAGTATCAAGACCCAATCAAGAGTACACTAAATTTTATTTCAGTGAAAGGAGTTAAAACTGGTTGTTCTAAACAGACTTTGCCATTCTTATTTTACTTGCTGCACCATTTAAAACTTGGTGTGTTCCATAACCATGACGTGGTATTTCAGATAGTTTGCTTGACCTGGTAGCACTTGAGAACACCAGAGAAGCAGGTCTATTTCCCAGCCAGCTGGGTTCTCATACATTTCCATTGGTATGTCCTTTTGCCTGTGTAGCACATGCTTTCATTTCCCAAAGCCACTGTGCAAAGTTATCTTTGGTATCCTTGGAAGGAATCTGTGTTTGTTGCTTTAATTTTTGGTGGGAAGCTGGCATTCTGTCATTTCAGCTCATCATATTATTATGCATGTAATAATGTGACATGCTTAACTGCTAGCTTCAAGCTGAACATTTAATGTGGGATACACCTACAGTGTTTTCATTTCAGATAGCTCCAGTCAGACCTCAGAGCAGCTCTCTCATCTGGAAAGATAAAGTCCATGGCATTCACTTTTTTGACATGGACAGATTTGTTTTAACATGTTCAGAATATATAAAAATGTGAATGATAGAAGTCCAGCCCACCTCGAGGTGGATAAAAGATCACTATAGATTTTCACATATGTATGAACTGGTGTGTCTTTGTGTGCCTGAATGAGTGCATTTATGTGAAAGAGATAAAAATAAATTTAACCTTAACTATTGTAAAGTATGTTACTGAGTTAATTTGTGACTGTAAATCTATAAGTAGTGTATATATATTAAGGTGTGCTGAAATTCTAGCCTGTAGATATGTCAAAGAATCTGACAGACTTTGAATGGAAAAAAAATTAAAACATGCCCTACACAAAATCTAGTTTTTCTGCTTTTTTTTTCCTTAGCAATTAGCTTACTAAATTCCAAGCATGCTCAGTAATCTGCTGATCAGGAATTATTTTAAGCACACTGAAAAAAACATGAGTGCTTATTACATTAATATTTGCTATGTGGTGATAATGGGAATATTAATCTTAAAACATCTCTCAAGTTGGGTTCTGGTGAACACAGACTTACATGCCGATCTTTCCGTATCTCTGGAGCTGCTGCTGCATGGAGTCATTGAAAAATCACTGCAAAAGTTCTAGGGCCAGAACACTGCAAAAGGCATCCATGGGCACAGGTGTGTGTAGTCTTACAGTGATTCAAATTAATTTAGGGCTATTTAAATCAAAAGCTGACTCCTGTCTAGGTTTGTGCTTGCAGCTTGGGTAAGTATCTGCAGCTGGCTGTATTGCTTCATGAAGGAGTGCTATGAGAGAACAATAAAGGCATCAAAATATCAGAAAAGGCCTAAAGTAGGAAACCAGAGATACTGTACAAGTCTACCGATATGATTTTGCAGTCACTGTTGTTGTTTTCTGTCTAATACTGCAGTGCCAATCACAGTCCATGAAAGACACACAGTCTCTTATGCTTAGTTTCTGTTAAAACAGATATTTCCAGGCTTGGGTAATTTTCTGAGCTGGGTGTGAGGTTTTCTCCAGATTTCTGCTCCTGTCCAGATGGCACTCTGAACTGCACTTCCGCAGTACACCCTCCCAGCCCCTCTTTTCTGGAAGCGTTTTAGCGATGAAGATAACCATATCCACTCCTTCACCACAGGACCTTTCTTTATCAACACTGTCTTTTACATTCAGAGCAATGTTAATTGAGACACCTCATTGCAAGATTTTAGCTGAATCTCATAACCCAATAAAGGCTGAAAGGGTGAGAAGGAAAAAACTCTGACTCTCACATTGACTACAGACCAGGACCCAGCCGAAACTGTCTTTGTTTTGATAGCAAGGGGAAACAAGTATGGCTAAAAAGTCTATGGCTCTTGTAGCCTGTCCTGCTAATCATCTGTCATATATGACATCAAGAAATTGACTTTTGCATCTGTCAGTACACCATTCTTAAAATTCCATGTTTTAAGAAATACAGTTGTCAATGTTTGCTAATTGCTAGCTTAGATGCTGGAATCTCAAAGGTCACTCCATACCTCCAAAGCTGACCCCGAACATACCCTTGGAGTGACCACTATCCCATTTAGAAAAGTTTAAATGTTTTATTAAGACCACTCCATCCTGCCACTAGCTGATCCTGAGCATCCCTTTGGAGTGGCCTTTCTCCCCACTTTAGATTTTAAAGGGTTCATGAAGTTTTAAAAGTTTAATATAAAATGTGCAAGTTTAAGAGTTTTATAGATGTAAGAGCTATATGATTTTATGTGTGCTTCGATATGTAACAGTTTTAAGTAGAAAAAGGTTGGTTTTATTTTGTACAATTCATGTTTTATTTGAAAACTAAGTTGTGCATAACTCCAAATAAAATCAGCTCCACCGGGTTTCTTAACTGCCACATGCCAAAAATAGCTCCTCATTGACACCCCTGTAACTGGGCTCCATGCCAACCAGAATTTTAATGAGGGACTTTCCTGCCTTTAGACTATTAATAACATCATTCCCTGGACACAAGAGCTGATTGGCAGGGAAAGATTACCTCATGGGATAATACCACCAGTCCCACTGGACCATGGAGGCTGGACAGGGGCGGTCAGGGGAGGAGCCAACACTCTATAAAAGGGCCCTCGATGGGAGGAGCTCCGCGTTTTCGCCCTTGGCCTTTTCCCCCTCGCTCTCAGCCCTTGCGCTTGAGCGGCTACTGGTGGACAAGCCCGGTGTCGAGCTGTTGGCCTTATACTCTGTAACCGAGAGCAATCATTATTTTCCTTTCGAACCTTTCCACCCCAGGTTCGCCTCGGCACCATAAAGCTCCTTGCTGCGGGCAGTCGTGCGGCTGCCCGGGTGACTGATTCTCGCGCCCGGACTTATTTTTATTTTCGCTTTTCTGTTTTCGAGAATTTCAAATTTGGCTTTTGTTATCCAATAAACCTTTTTATTTTTTTTCCACAACAAAAGCGAGTTGTCTCATTTTTACGACATCATCCAAAGAGAAGGATAATCAAGCTATTGTAAAATCTGTGTGGTCTAACACTGTATTTGCCTTTTTTGTCAGTCACTTGTGGTTGGGCACATCTAGCTGAGGTTCCAAGCACTGTTTTAAAAGTTTACCTTGGTAAATATATGCCAGCTACTTTAAAAATATCTGTGGATTGTAATCCCTCCATGCCTATTTCTTATATCAGTTTCTTCCTTCTCCCCACAATCGTGCTTGATTTGATTTATCTAGGTTGAACAACAGAATAATTCTGGTAGTTCTTTTAAGTAAAATAGTTTCTCTATTAATGAGATCCTGTCCAGTTCAACTTAAAAAATACTTTCCTTTTTGTTTTTTTTATGAGAGAAAGAGAAATGTCCTTTCTCCTGTTACTGAGCGCAAGCAGTGAGATGATTTTTAAGGGGTTTTTTTTTAGACTTGAATTTTGCTCATCTATGGTAGGCTATGTTTTCTCATTGTAGAAGCTTTTTCCTGGTAAAATCATTCCCTTCACTAATGAGATCCATCCTGATATGACAGGAAGACAGCTCTTAAAACACCCACCGTTTTCTCCCATTCATTTGAATAGCAGCAAAGGGACATCTTTTAAAGTAATTTTTATCAGCGAGATTGGGCTGAATCTCATTAATAAAGAAATGATTTTACTCAAAAGAGCCTTCACAGTTGAGCTATAACCCAGATTAGTGAGATCTAACCTGATTATAACTTTATAAGACATTGTACTTCTGCCATTCAAAGCATGCAACTGTACGGTAGAGACCATCGATTCAGTAGAGGCTGTTTTAGAGGGATAGGTATGAAAGGTGAGGAAGGTGCCTGGAGGTGTTTTTCTCATAATTTCAATGTAGCTTGAGCACAAAAATTCGATTCTTCCTTTTGAATATTAAGATTGGTTTTCACTATATGTATTTTTATTTTGCAGAGCATAAGAGGCTCAGATAAGTGCAGGTGTTCCAGAACACTGCTGTCTGACTTCACCAGACATTTACATTGGCTCTATTCAAGTTACCACTTCTCTCTAACTTTGTCTCACAAAAAAATGAGACCAAACACATTGCTTGTCAAAGGTCAGTGTCTAAGCAAGAACATCTGACATTTTGTTTTACAATGCATTTGGCTTTTTTATTTTGGCAGGAATATAGGAAATAATTGATAAATGAGAAAGAAAAAAACCCTTAGCAAGAACTCATTGTGAATTGCTGAATCTGTTAGTGGGCTAAACAGTTTGGGCACAGTACGGTGCTGGAACTGGAGATAAAAGAGTTGTCTTTTATTTCTCAGGATAAAAATAAGTGGTCACCATAGTTCCCTTCGCAGATTATCAAAAATGATCTTTTGCAAATGGATAAAGATTCTTTCCTAAAGTGACTTTTCAATTAAGTCTCCATTTTAGATACTATTTATGTCTGTCTTTTTTTTTTTTTCTCCATAAGACAGGCAGAGAGAAGAGAGAAGGCATAGGGAAGAAGGACTTATTTTTATGTTTTGTTTCAAATAATAAAAAAAATATAATTACTTGGATTTGATAAAATATGGAATGAAAATCTATGCAAGATTTAATTTCAAAAAATTCCCTTCTTCACTGAATAAAGAATTGAATCTAACATTTCAAATAACTTTCATGGAAGGTAAATTTCTGGGAACTGTTGTTCCTCAGGAGACCAAAAAGTTGGTAGTTTCTGAGTGCAAGACTTTCATCACCAAAACCAGCCACTTCATTATCTTAGGCAACACAAAACCAGGGCAGCAGAAACCTGGGAATAATTGCCTTTTTATGTTAAGCACACAGCTTTTGGGTGTAGTTGCCTATTTGGACAGTAAGGATAACTCCAAAAGGAGTTTCACCCAAGCTGGATGCATACTGCAGTCAGTTCAAATACCTCACATGGAAAGGCAGTAACTTACAGGGAAACTCAGAGGTATATTTCAGATGAATTGTAGAAGACTGAGCTGTGTAAGGTACGAAATAAAATGCAAGTGTAAAAAGAAAACATTTCAATTGGACCTATATGAGTAGTTATTTCCTTGGCACTTTTGCACCAGGAGCAGAGGTTTGCAATAAAGAAACACATTTTGTTTCCACAACACCATAACTCTGATTTTCTGACATTTTATATGAACTACCTCATTTTCAGATATTGCTTTCAAAAGATGTCTGAAGACAGAGCTGAAAAACTCAATACCAGCCTTTCCCAGGGCCAATAGCTCTCTCTGTATGGCTCCCCTGGTTTTAGTTTCCCAGAGTCTTTCCCAAGAAAGTGCTTCTTGCCAGGCTTGTTTCCAGCCTGTCTCGCAGGTAAACGAGGTCCGATGCCCACGTGAACCAGCGACTGAAGGATTTAAGGTAACTGAGGTTTGTGTGCCTCAGTTTCCCAGTTCAGCCCAAAGCCATTCTTACAGCAATTAGTTCTTGCTGTTTATCAAGCCAGCAGCGAAGGCAAAGAGGAAACTCTGTTAGCTGCAGTCCAAGTTTGTTCTCTCCTGCCTTTGGAGGGACAGAGAGGCAGTTACTTGAAGGGGAGCTGAACAGAGAGACCCTTACCTGCTCTCTGGCTGCCAGTTTTAAGGTATTACATCATGAGGTAGAGATAACAGAATTAACCAATCATGAAAGGAAGATACATGATAATAAACCAATAAAGACATCTCAGGGGAGGAACAAAATCAAACTAACAAATAACAAAACCGCTGGAGGGAATCTCAAACCACGCTGGCCTGTTACAGGACTTGAAGCTTCTGTGATAAGAAAGCAGACGTGGTGTGAGTGACATGCAAGGGATGTGTTGCTACGCTGTAGATTCTGCCTTTTGTCTGCCTTCGGGGGCAGGGTCCTGCGATGGGTAATCAACCCATCTGGATTCTGTATCCCATACAGGCTGCACCATAGCAACAAGAAAGAGGCAAGGCTCTATTTACTTTTGCCTCTTTGCTTGCAACATTTGTTTACCTCAGCAGAAAGTTCGTATGAATTCATACCGTCCCAAACTACATTTTGCCCCCATCCATTCTTTGCACAAGTACAAATAGCTGCAGCTGAGAGCAAGGTAAGAGTGGATTGAAGCACTGTGAAGAAAGAACAGAAAACTGCTACCAAATAACACTGATCAGTGTCCTATTCCAAACTGGCAATGTTTCTGTGAGATAAGAGGGCATCTCTTGAATATTAATGAATAGTTAGCAAACCACTGAACACTCATTTGTCCTCAACAGAAGACTAAATATGTCACTCCACTATTGGAAAGTAGCATAAATCTTCTAACTAGACTAATGAAAGACAAATACAAAAGGAAGAGAGATCCTAGCACCTTGCTGGTAAAGGACTGCCCAGGTGCAAGGCAACCTTTGTTTCGTGCAGAACTCATTATATTAGCATTTAAATCTCTATAACTCAGATAGGACAAGGAATGTTGAATATGCTTGGTAACACCCAGCTTGCAGAAGCCAAGCAATCACAACAAAACATCACAACGTACCAGGGTGTGGTAAATCACACCAACAAGACATATCAAAATGCAGTGGTGATATGTGTTTTTTCCAGCCTTCGGGCTACTGAAGGGTGAAAGAGCTGCATCAAGATGGAACAGGTTAAGAAGGCCCTGCTAATACTAAAGCACAATTTACCTTAAGGAAGGTCAACTATTACCTTATCAAAGCCTTGAACAATATTTTGAGAACACCATATTCATAGATACACTCTCCACCTTGAGATACGGCCGCTTTTCAACACCCAGTGTGAACAAGGATGGCTGGAAGACCAACTGCCTGCCCCTGGGAAAACATAACTGAAGGGCCTAACAGGAAAGGACCAGAAAGGAAGGAGGGAGTTGTTCAGAATGGGCTTCAGGTGTTACATGGTAATTGAGTTTGCAGTAGTGAGAAATTGGAGGAAACTTAAGGAAATCTCTGTAGCTCAAATCAACTGTATTTGAGTAAATGTGGGCAGTGGGTAGCTCTAGTGTTGTGTGGCAAATCAGGCCTAGGTTTGGAGTTAGTTACTGAATGGCTTAGCACTTGTGTAGCAATACTTCTACCAAAATGTCTGTGTTCCAAAACCTACTGTGTTGCATACCCTTTGGAGAACGTGGAGCTTTTGCAGGGATTTTCATAATTTTGTAGTCCCTCCAGGAGAGTGAATATCTCTTTGTTTTGCTATATGTAGCACATCCTCCCCCCTTGCCCTCAAGTCTTAACTATGGCTGAAAGATTAATCCTGAAAGACTTTCATGAGCTCATAAAATCTAAAAAATACAGTACGGTCTAGATGGCTCAGGTTATTGCTGTTTGGAGCTTTCATTTCTTAGGTGGAGATCTCTGTTCTGGCTAGAGTAAGCACCCCAGAGAAATAAGCTGGTCCTTCCTGCACGCAGCTGCACATATCCATGTTCTTTGCCAGAGAGACCAGGAGCACCTGAGAAGGCCTCTGGCAGTTACGAAACAGAGTGTGTTTGACTGAAAGTTGCATAGCACCTCCTTGCTTTATCAGCTCCTACCTTCAGCCCACACTAAACTCACACACGCATTAAAAAGTGACGTGTAATATTCTGCTCTCTGATCTTAGACTGCAATGTCTTTGTTCAATTCTCAGTCATTGCTGGAATGTGCCAAGCAATGAAATGTCAGTCTTTGAAATACAGTTCTTAGGATAATTTTTTTTCTACTAAGTAAATTTATCTCATAATAATATTTAATAATGTCCCATTTAGTATTGTTCCTATTTTGCTTCTATCAGTCTTCGTTATGAATGCCATGTTGCATCTCAACCCTTCTGCCTCTGAAACTCATGTCAATGCCAATATGTGGGTATTACTAAATACAGAGAATGCATAAGAATCTATTCAGCCAGCACTCCTCCACTTTCTCTGAATTCATTGTGTCACCTCCGCCTCCAGTGGCCTGTCTTGAAGAGCCCCAAGGTAATTCTTGAATGCATGGCACTGCTGCCCCCAGGCTCCCTCCAATGCTGTTGTGCAATGTACCCGTTCTTTTGTGTGTAAGAGGGAGAATATTTGTAAGCCAAGCAAGAAGAAAAAGCCTGATGTTCCCATGAGTGTTTGTACATTTCAGACAGAGGGAAGGTTTACCCCTGCTTTTTAAAGTAGAAATTCTCACATCAGGGCTAAATAGTTACTTTGTTGGGAACTGCTGATGGTGTTAATTAGGGGTGGGGTAGCCTTGAAAGCCAGGCTTAGGTGAGGATTGCAAAAGACTGGACATTAAACTGAAATCTGAATGGTTTTCTGCATAGAATTTTAACAGAGAGAAGTACTATGTCCCTTTGTACTGCCCAAGCCCAAAAATCCTACAGGGTGTTTTCATTCCCACCTACCTACTTCTCACCCTGCCAGTGTCACAGTGGATGATACAGATCTTCTATCAGAGACACAGAAAATGAATGCAGAAAATGTTAAAAAAGATTTAATTCCTTGCCTACTATACCCATCACATTTTTCCTTTTTTTTTTTTTTTTAAGCAATAATGCCTACCATAAATAATAACACTTAAAAAAGAGACTAGGATTAGAATAGGTGACATCATTCCCAGAAAAGGAAGGTTTGGAGATGGTTTCTCAACCTACCTAAAATTCCAGCAACCTTCTCCCCACTTGTGAGGTCTGTGGGCAGTGACCACTGTACGATAGCTGGTGCAAGTTGTATCTGACAAGTTCACTGAACCATTAAGGTTTTGATGATCTTTAGGGTCCCTTCCAACACAAACCATCCTATGATCTTCTGATTCTATGATTATTTCTTGAAGCAAATAGTAGGGCATAATCAGGAAAGAACCATATACTTCCAAATGCTTTAGCTATCCCTTATGAAAAAGAAAAATATTTCAACAAAACTGTAGGGTAATTTTCTACATTCCCTAGGCCCCAGTCTTGAGTCAGGGCCTTTTAAATAGCTTTGTGATTTGAGTCTTCATCATAGATGAAGATGTTACACGAGTTAACAATTAGCTTACTCCTTTTTTCCACCAGTGTTTACCTCAGACCATGAACAAGACGTGACTGAACACATGAATTACATTCCCTTCCTCATTTGTTAGGTAAGTTTTGCTTGTAGTTTTTAAACAAAGCTGATTTTTAATTTATTTGAAAGGAATTAAAATCCCTGTTTTTTACAATCTTGATAAAAACAATGATTAACAACTGCATGATTAATGGAGATTAAAAAGCTCATTTAGGGTCTAATGGAAGTTAACAGGGCTTTTTTTTATTAATGTTTCTAATTGATTCTTGATTTAAGTGGTAGCCATTTTTTTTAAGTGGCTTGTTATTGAAATGTACTTCTGGTAAAAAAAATGGACATTAAATCTTTGGGAAACTTTAATGTATAAATCTATTCTTGATCTGTACAATTATTCTATTAATGGTTTATAATGTCAGAGGTGTAAAATCTGTGAAAGATAAAGAACAAACAAAATGTCCCAAGTAACATTTTTTTTGCACATTTTCCTAGGTTCCACCCACCATCAGAATCAAAGGCCTCTTCAAATACTTCGTTTACTAATGAAGATGCTATGACAAGTCACAGGTTCTAACATTTGAACGTATGTTGAAATTTTGAAGATACCTCACAAGACGTTTAGCCAAATTAATAGGTCTACCATGTACTTTTTGAGTTATGAAGTTCTCAAACTTGTATGTAAAGGATCTTTTATGGGTAAGCTGCTACACAGAGCAATCCTGATAAAGAAGCTTCAAGGCAGATGAGACCAACAGTATGAATTCAGTTCTGCATGCTGTAAATAATACAAAGAGGTTAATGCTCTTTACAGTTTCTATATGGACCTAAACTTCTATGCAGGTTGCCTGAGATGCATGAACATCTAATATTTTCTACCTGCCTAATCAGTTATAATTCAGCATTAAAAATTATGGTGTGTTGCTATTCATACTACTATGAATGTTATTCATATTTATTGTGTTTGTTTCCATAGTAATTAGCTCAGTGGAACAAGATCATTACACTGGCCCAAACCCCCAGATCTTCAGCTGCTGTAAATAATGTCACTGGGTTTCAATGAGCTCCCCTGACTTATGCTGGTGAGGTTCAAGATTGAACTACTTTGAGGCATTCATTAACATTACTGGTTTATGGAAGAATAGTATTTTTCTGTAATTATCACTGCAGTGATTTTAGAGAAAAAAAAAAAAAAGACACAGAACTATTGAAGTAATTTAAAACAGACTTTTTACAGGTAGTAATGAACACACACACAATTAATTCTCATGTGCTTACAGCTATCAGCACGAGGAATAGACATCCTACAGTTTCCCAAAATTATGGCTTGAATGACACAGCATGGAAAGGGGGTGACTGTGCTACAGTGTATTTTTACTTGAAAGTCATGTTTTGTCTCTTCTTCTGTTCATCTTTCTCTGAGGAAAGTCTGGTTTATCTTGATTTAGTCCAAAGGATATGGTAGTTCAGTTACTAACAGAAATGTCAATGATACCAACCCCAACAATTCAGTAATCTTAAAGTGTAATCACACTAGATGATTTATTTTACAGATTATTTAGTTTTTTCATTAAGAAACATGTCAAGGAAGAGCTGGGATTGTAATTTTGACTGTGGAAGAGACAGCCTAAAAGGTAATGGGGAGTAAAAATAGCACCCCCTCAAATGTTGTGGTTACTTCCATTGTGTAATGGATATCAGCTTATGAAAATTAATTAGGAGGATCTGCAAACAGCACAGAGAACACGGGCATACTATGACATAAAGTGGAAAGCCTTGCAGCAGAGCAGTAATAACCTGATCTCATGTTTCCTTGGGATTCAGTGAGCTCACAGAGAGTTGGGGTGGAGGAAGGGAAGAAAACATCTTGAAGGATTCACTCTGTAAATGTGAAAACTGATGCAAGGGTGAGAAAAAAAGAAAAAAGAAAGAATACTTGTAATAAGTAGAAAGGAAACAGATGTGGCAGGACTCAGAAAGGCTTGAAAACTTCTAAGGTCAGACCTGAATTTAAAAAAGAAATAAACCATCTGAGTAAGAAAGCTTTAAAGTAAGGTAGTGAAAGAGAGGAGCATAAAACTCTGAGAACAGCCAAATTCCACCTTCTCCCTTTCCTATGGCTTCCTTCTTCTTTGCTAGTGTAATGAGAGTTCTCCCTCCATGCATTTCAGTATCCTCTACCACTGTTGGTATGACCATGTTACAACTAGGAGCATCCATGCTACTCACCATGCCACAAAGTTAAAACACAATGAGTTTCTTTTATAAGTTGGAAAACACTCCATCTGTATGGTGCTTTTTTCCTTAAAAGAAAACGTTTGGGGGAATAAAATGGGTTTTGAAATGGTTATAAGAAAATAAACATACTTGCACATGCTGTACATTGTGCCCATGGATAAAAACATTGTAAACCAGCTGTACATCTCAAAGCGTCTAGCACACATATTCTTATTCTTCATAAGTTTATTTTGTAGTGGATTAAGCTGGGACAAAAAGAGGAATTAAATATCTTACCCAGAGCCTGCAGGATCATTGGCTGTTGGACATAAATTCCATTTTCCTTTTCTGACCATGAGTTCATATGACTGATATGTTCCTTGTATGTGATAGAATAAGGTGAAATCTTGTTTCCTTTTAGAGTTTAATGTGTGATATCATGGCAATGACAAGCATGAATGAGATGCCAACATTTGGCACTCTTTGGTGAGCAGTGAAAACATTACAGTGAGAGGTGTCCAGCAGCGTTAAAGAGTAACCCAGTCAGGACAAGTCCATGTCTGAGTCAACATCAACTTGATAGAATTGCTGCTTTTGGCAGTTAATGTTGACAATTAGTACAGTGCCCTTATTGTATATGTGAGGGACTTGAGTTCCTTTAGTGGACACTGAGTACAAAAGCTGAGGAAACAGCTGCTGGGCACATAAATGTCTTGTTGGAAAGATATGAATATATTTAGAAAGGTGGATTTGTGTTGCTGGCCATAATCCCTTGCCTTAAGTGTCTTCTGATGGTCAGAGATAGCAGTGCACTGAATAAAGGGAAGCACTTTTGACTGGCTAGTGTACATCAGGTCCCACACACATACTGACTGAATTCACGTTACTTGTCACTTGATACAGTTATGAGATCTGAATGATTTTCAGTCACTTCACTGAAGGCTGTATTTGAAACCTGGTCTCAAAGCCGCAAGGCAAGTGTATTACATACCTGTCAACTAACAAGACTTGCCAAAATGAATCTACTCATATGAACACATGACCATTATTGCTGTTCACACTGTGAAACACTATACACTGTGACAAAAGTAAAAAGCAAGAGGATTATTATGCTAGACAGTCACTTACTGAATATATTTATTGTGGAGAAATGAATATTCCTTTTACAACAAAAATTTGAGCTTTTGATAAAATTTATAATATTGGGAAATGTGATATGGGCAATTTAGTAAAACTTGACCTTTTCCTCTTGTAAGGAATAAGAAAATATTTACATTTCCTGCCTGAGCAAAGATTTTTATGCTGAAGACTACTAAATATTCCACACACCAAGCTCAAGTAGAAGCAATTGAATTCAGCTAGCAGCTGGACCACATAGGCCAAATTTCTTTACATTGTTATAGAGAGCTTAATCATTCATCAGATGTAAAAAATAACCTACTTACCGGTTAACAAAGCCCAACCATGGTCACATAGGGGAATGTACAGTGTGCATTTTCTAGGTTTGCATGAGAAACATGGATCAGTGAATTGGTAAAGCTGACAAGATATTCACTGAAAAAGAATTGAAGCAGCTCCTTGAAATGGAATTCGGAAATGTACTTTCTAATATGAAACTCCCACAGGAGAGAGGAGACTCTAAGGGTATAGAAGATGTAGAAGTTAGTTCTATTGCCAGGTCTAGAAAATTGACTCTGTCTTACAGGTGTCTTCAGTGACCAAGGGCTAAAGAACTGTCAAAGATTCCATCTGTCTGAGTAAGAGCTAATGAAACAGAGTTGGAGACCAGGCTCTTGCACAATGTCAGTTGACCACATTTCCAAAGGTTTTACTAAGAGGAGAAAAATACAAAATTATTTAGAATGCCTCAGACAGATTACTAACCCTAGTGTTTTAAGATCCATACTGCAAATTAACCCCATATCAGGCACAGTGCTACTTTATCTGTGAAATGCTGATTTATTTAATACCATTATTTTATATATATTTTACTAATAGGAAGACATATGCACCTTCAGCCATAAAAACTACAGTAAAAATGAATGTTACAACTCATTGAGTTCACTGGCATTCCGACTTCTCTTTCAAAGCCTCACTGTTGTGTGCAACAACTATTAGAAGCATTTATCCTTCTGCAAGAACAAAGTAAAACAAAAATCTAGTCATTACTATTGGAAAAAATGATTTTAAATAGTTACGAATAGGTCTGTTTGAATGACATCTGGTTTGAATGACAGCTTCAAAAAATAACTGCTACTGCTGAGTGTCCTCAGGAGAAGGCAATGCTTTCTCTGCTAAGAGTCTCTGGTGATTAACTCAGAAGACAGAAATTATACAGCTTATAAACTCGTTAAGGCTTTGCATATGTGCAAAAGGTGGAGTGATCTTTGAGTAACCAGTTAAGGACGTAATATGAGACAGATAGTAAATGAATACTTTTGATGATATCAGTATTTCCAATTTCCTTCCATTCTGTCAGAGAAAACATTACCAATTTTTCTGACTTGTCTCCTATTTTGTAGGAAAGTTGTTAATGCTGGCTCAACTGCGACTATCCCATCTTTCATGCTTCAGTGTCCATCACATTAAGATGAGATCCTGGTTTCAGAATTATACTGAACTGGCAACGGTGATCTATTAAATCCTCTTCATTCTGCTTGTAGACATCATGTGACCTGATTGGTTTCTGAAGATTTTCGTAGAGTTTACTCCTTGTGATAAGAGCTGGATAAATTTCCGAGAAGATAGTTCGAGATCTTTCCAATCCAGTCAACTGTGTTGTCCACTCCTGCAATACCTTTTCTTAGTTAAAGATGGTGAAAAATGTATCTCCATAGTACAGATGAGTAAGCTCCCCAGATTTTTAAGATACTTATTCACGGCATATAAAAAAGGGCCTAATCACTGTTGTAATAAGAGTTCTATACATGGATCTAATCTATCAAGTAAATACAGAAGATTCCCATTTTATCTTCCAGAGGTCAATTATCATATTGGTTTTGAGCTGGAGGCAGGAGAGGATGGGAATGGGGTTACAATTAGCTGCTGTTTATCATAGACTTTTTTTCTCCTCATCTTTATAAATATTTCAATGACTTCTTTTTGTCCCTTTTCATTTGCACCTTTTGAGGACTATATTTAGGCTTAGAGAATTTGTGTGGCAAATCAGATTTAAAACTTTTATAAATAGACGTCTTGAAACTTCCAAGTTTCACTATCTATATATTGCATTAGACAGGTCTGTGTAGGGGGAGAGAAAACCAGTAGAATTTATAAATGATTTAAGAACATGAAATGATTTTAAATTGGTCCAGTCAACAAGGAAAGCAGGCATTTTTCCCAAGGTATTTATCACAGAAGTATTGTAGATTACTCTTACTTCTACAGGCAGTTTCTTTTAATCAGTCTAGTATCAATACAGACCCCTTGTTTGTGACACAGAAGTCATTCTACTTTATTTTAATAGGTTTTATTTCCAAAGAAAAATCCAGTGTGTACTTTCTCTCTCCATACATTCATAATCTCTATGAAGAAGGCTTTCACTTAGTGCATTTTTTTTTTAATTTCACATTTGCTAATAACATGCTTTTCAGAAAAAGCAGGTGCTTTTACAGCACCATACAAGTGGTATGTTTTGAAGGAGCAATATGTAGCTTGTTGCCCTTTGATGTAAATTTGTGAGGAAGATAGATTATAGCATCAAGATGTTTCTCTGTGCATAATAAACTGCAGAGGACAAAGTTCATGGTTGAGAATTGTATGGGATACAAGTGACTACCTTCACTACAATCAATTATTAGGATGATTATATTGTGTCTGGAGAATATGATGCTAATGAGTAGCTAACGCTTAGAACACACACTCTTGACTAGAAAACCAATGACGGTGAAATGAAGCAAGGGAAAAGGCCTATATGTTGAGCTAGCAGCTCTCTAGTGTTGCTAATGAATAATTAAAAATAACAGTCTTTATATGCAGCTTGACAGTATACATGTGCTTTAAGTATATTCTGCTTTGTAAGGAACTTGGCACAGTGACAGCCCAAGAAAGGCATCCTACTGCATCCTGTGCAGGCACAGCGTAAGGAAGCAGGGAGTTAAACACCCTCGCGGTTAGGAGGGCCTAAGCAGGATTAGCTGTGTACTTATTGCTAACCTTCTACTCCCCCGTCTTCCAAACAAATAAATAATTGAAACCCATTACCTCTTTTAGGGGGTTTGCTCACATGCTTTCTATATTCACATCAAAGCTGAGATCAGTGTCAAAGAGGCAGCCACATTTAGCTGAGTCTCTCAGAGATTACTGATTAATTAGTTTTGCATTTTGGAAGTGCATCCAAAGATGTTGTAAAATAGTGTTTGTTTTTGCTTTTGCCAAAACTTGTTTAGGAGCGCTCTGGAGGATGACGGTGATGTACTCAAGATGGTTGTGAAAGAAAAAGGCAATCACTTCAGGTGTGCATGTGCCAGCATTTTTTTTCCCCTTATGAAGTTTCTGCACCAGTTTTCAGAGGAGTGACTAAATGAAACATACACTGGTATTAATAGAAAGTGAAGGATGGAGTGGGAATGGAAATTCTGATGTTCCCCTTAACTGAATCAGTGTAAAATGAAAGGTACACCAAGGCTAACAATTCGGTTCTTAAAAAATATAAAAAATAAAACAAATCTGACACAGATAAGGGAAATGCAAAGACTGTAAATCCTGCATAAAATATTGCCTTTTGAAAACCTTTAAACCCTGTTTCTTACACTGATGTTTTTTTCTCCTTCATGAAGTGTGGTAATATGATGTATGGGGGGATACTCAGTTATGGCAAATACTGCCTACAAAAGTGTGTTCATACTGTTATTTGCCTTTCTGTCTCTGTCTATATCAACTCCACATGCTGCTCTGGTGGCCTGCTTTGTACTTAATATAACTTGTCAAAACACATCTATCAGATATATGAAAAGGCAAACCTGGGTGGCCAGACTAGTCCAAGCCTGGAGTGGATTGCATTTTACCAAGACCACAGAAATCTCTTCTCCTCCATGAGATTAAGATGAAAAGCAGAGTTCATTGTTGTGCAACCAGATTTTAAAATAATTACACACATGTTAGTGCATTAGTAGGCCACTTGTGTTTATTTGAATCCCACATACTGTACTTTTATGTGGATTTTAAGTGATTTTTAAAACTGTCAGTACAAAAAAAAAAAAAAAAAAGCGATGTTACCACTTGTTTAAAACTGCCTTTGTCTTTTTTTTTTTTTTTTAATCCTTTCCTTTATTTGCTTCTGCATAGTGAGCTGCTACTAACCCAGCACTTTATCTCTTTCCAGAAAAGAGGGTATGTGGTTCTCTTTGGCTTTTGACTGAAAGGCATCTGTATCTTCTTTGAACCATGACCAATGCCACTGAAAACCCTCATCTGTGGTATGCTCTGTGTTCACCCTCCTATTTCCTAGGAGCTCATGTTAAGTGCTATATAGAGAAACTCACCTCTGGATACAGACAGAAATTCACTTGTTGATCCATGGATATTTGCTTCTGCTCTGATCACCTTTTTACATTGAATGTGTATTGCTCCGCAATATGTCAATATTTTTTTGTTGGTCCAATATAATCACTGTGATTTTTTTAGATTTCCTCCTCAAATTTCAAGACTAAAGTCCTTCTAGAAAAATCAAGAGTTGCAAAAACATTTTGAAAACTCAATCTATGCAGCTTCATTTGCAACCTATGTATGCTTACCTACTAAGTGCATGAATGGAACAATTTATTTTAAACATTGTTTCTGGAGAAAAGTTTGCTAGAATTTCTCAAAGGAGCCCTATTGAATTTGTGGACTGAAAATCAGCATGGGACAAAATCATGCTATATGGTTGTTGCAACCTGGGATCTCCTTGGAAGTGCAAAATGTCCAAAAGAATGACCATGAAAATATATTAACATTTTTTATCATGTCTGGGCAGTTATTACACTTGTATTCAAAGAAATCACTGAAGCAGGACTGCTCCAGAACAGCTAGAATTTTTACGAGTTTAGCTTTCCACAATGGCTATAGGTTATTTCTTTGTCTGCAGAGTGAAAAGCCTTGAAAAACACCGGTTTGCATAACAAAGAGGACCTTTACCTGCCGGGTGGGTTATACTGATTTGCTGCCGGCTGCAGGGAGAGGGGACTCCAGGAGCACAGCACTCGGTGCTCATCGATATTTGGGACTAGCTCCACATCCTGCTGCCTCACTGGGTAGCTTCAGGAGCTGATTGTGAATTTAGGGACTATCATTTAAAGCTCTGTAATTGTATAAGGGGGAGAAGAGGAAATTGGAGGCATACTGCCAATATCTTTAAAGCCTTTACGCTAAACCCATTGGACAGCAATGTGAATAAGCTGCATGTCATTACATGACACCAAAAATAGGAAAACACTCAGAGGTAACTTTTCTGAGCTTAGTGGAGACATAATAAAGTAGAGCTTTTCTGGCTGTACTGGCACTGAAAGAGTCAGCAGCAATCAACTTTCTTCTAATAACCAAATGTGCTGAACACGAGCTAGTTATTGCAAACACAATTATTCGGTAATTGGATAAGCCTAAAATATCTTGGATACATCCTTGATCCAAGAGCTGGCAGCTTATTGATTATATCATTGTTTGGCAAAGAGGCATGCAGGCTGCAGGACTCACAAGATACATACCCAGAGCAGACTGCTGGACCCACTATCATGGAATTGGCTCCAAGTTACTGATTCATCTACATTGTTGGGGAACTGGCACACAGCCTGCTAGAAGTAGACACAAAACACTTTAAAGATCTAAATATTAAAGATCTAAACACTAAACAAGAGCTGTGTAACAGCATCCTTGTAAAGCTTGCCTGCCCAGGAACATGTAACAGCCCAGGATGTCAAGGGGAAAGCACTGCACGATAGGGCACTGCTGGTACAATTAATTTTGTCAAAAATCAGCACTAGGACCAGTTTGATATCTAAATCAAAATGTATATTAAGGGGGGAAAAAAAAAAACAAAAAAACAACCAATGAATCAACTAAAAAAAACCCCAAACTTAACTTCTTTTCTGTTTTTCCAATCCAGGGTAAAGAAAACACATTATAAGAACATTAGTACTAAGCATAGGCAAAACCTGAAGCTAGCAAAGATCAGCAGTAAGGTAAGGAAATTGATGAAATTTAGGCCTTTTCAGACCAGTGTAACACCAAACACTTCCCCTTTTAAGAAATTGTGCTGCTAAAGGTGAACAATGATTACATAGATTGAAAAGGCTGGATTTGGAATTTATTGTTATAACTGACTGTCAAATTAGGCAGATGTGAACAGGTGTGTATGAGGTAGCTCTTAAAATTCCATTTTACTTAAACAAAACATATCTCAAAGTATCTCTTCCAGATTTATTTTCCCTTTGTGAGTGAGGGAAGATAGCTCAAATTCAACAAATATTGAGGCTATTTAATTGCAAACAGTCATTTAATTACGTAAGGTGGTTGACAATATTTTGAGTCCTGCCCATGTAAGAACCACAAAAGATTCAATGAATGAGCTCAATTTGGATAAAAATTCAAATGCCTAGGCAAAGTTTATCCAACATAGACAGCACTGAGTGTCTTTCATATGCCTTTATTTATTCTAGGCTCAGACCTCAATTATGATGTGCGAACACAGGAAATGGGTCTCCTTGCCAGGCAAGGGATAGTCCCTCATGTGAGTAAGGTTGGCAGGATCAGAATTTTAGCACGATGGCTGAAAACTGATAATAGCACAACTTTATCTGACTGCTGGAGTGATTCAGGCCTATCGTGCTGTGGCTTCAGTAAAGGCTTCTAAGCTTTAATCACTGTCTTCCAGGCTGTAGTCTCTGACTTATTTGAAACAGCTGAACTTCCCCTGAGTGACTTGTCTGGTTACATTTGTGGTACCTGACCTACTTTGCAGCACTTCCCTTGGTACCACCTCATCATATGATGTCCCATGAAAGCACTCAGAATCGGAACTCACTCCCAATAAAGGCCAATAATTAAATAAAAATAAAAACACATTTGACAGCCCACAACAAAAGCAAATCTCAGTGGCTTTTGCATGTGTTTGCCTGCTGAATCAGACAGTAGTTCCTGTCCCCACAGAGCTGCGGGATGATGGATCACCAAAACGACAAAAATAAGAAACAGTATTTTGCACTGTATTCTTTCTCTTCTCTTGAATCTCAGAGAACATCAGATATGTTAATTAATCCTCTCTGTTTTCCTGAGGTTGACTGTTAGACCCGTTTAACAGGTGAGTAAACCAATGCTAAAAAGTGTTCTGACTTGCCATCTCTGAACTCTACACCCACTTTGGGTCAAGATGCTCCAGCACTCGAGGCTTTATTTAGAACAACCCCATCATTTCTTTAATGGTAGGTAATTTCATTTCCTTTAGGATGAATCTTATATCCTCTCTATTTGCAATTTAAATGTGAGAGATGAATGAGCTCATGCTAAAGCTCCCATTGAGTTTAAGGAGTGTAAGGACATGAAATTTAGTCCTGAAGAAGAGCTTGTGTGTTTGAAAGCATTTAAGTTTTTTGAAACACCCCCTTCTCTTTATGTTAATAACCAGTTTATTAACACACATTCCTTCTCCCTGCAGACCTGTCTCCTTCTCTGAGCTCAATGCATCCAGGTTTTCAGCCACTTAGCACAAGACTACATCACGTTCAGAGAGGAAAGGTTACTGCCATGTTTATGCAACACGGCAAAATAATTTCCAGTTCCACTTGTGAATGCTGACTTGGACACTTAAACCTTTAACCTGGGGGCTCATATTGCACTATGAAAAAATAGTCCTGTGAAGGTGAGTTTTCTAAACTTCCACCTGTACCTGACATGATAACTACTATGACCCCAAATTATGTCTTCTGATTGCAACCTTGTGGCACATACAAGTAGAAATTACCCTAAGCTTTCCCAGCTTCACAGACTTTCCTATAGTGAGGCCATTTTACTAATCAGAGGATAATACAGTAATTGCTACCCACAGTTGCTATACCACAGTTGCTGCCCACTGGGAGCTGCAATCAATGGCACACATGATTTCAAAAGCCATCTCCCAGCAGCTTTCTCACCAGTCCCCAATGTATGGGGATAAGTCACATCCCCTTAATCAAACAAATTAGTGAGGTAGATAAAGGAGATTTTATTTCCATTCAGTGCCAGAATTTTGAGGACATTGGCGCTTCCATTCTCCTTCTGTTGTCTTTTTGGCTCATTCTCATGTGCCCAGTGTTAGCTGATGGCAGCCGCCAGTTTCAGCTGACAGCCTCCTGGACAGTGCCTAGGACAGCTTCCACAAAGGGGGAAGGGGAAAAGCTTGTATGCTGCTGCCTTACCCTTCCTTGTCCCTCTGGGATTGGCTCCTGTTCTACTGCAGACCTGAGAGGCTGCCTTTTCACTCAGTTGATTTAATTTAATTAGCCTCTGTGAAGCAGAGGCTTAAAATTGCTAACCCAAAGCTCACAAGAATCCCGTTGACAAAATGCAAGGCACAAAATCAAAAGCTAATTTTTTGAAAAGTTCACTTGTGAACCAGTGTGAAATACATGGCAAAGATCAAGAAGTCTTAGACATTTGTCAAAAATATGAGGCTTGAAAGACACAGTAATTTAGCTTAATTCTGAAGAGCATTAGCAGGCCCACAATAAAGAATTAAGCCTTGTCTCTGATGCTTCAGTAAGATTTTCAGATATGTGGTCCTGTAATTCAACAAAATACTTCACAGTATGTACAAAATAATAATAAAAATATTCCTTGACCCATTTTCTTAAGCTTTATTCCCAATTATCTTTAGTTGTTTCTGAAAAAGTCTTCTTTTTTTCCAAGTATGAAGTAGCTGCTGTTGTACTTTAAAGTTTCTCCTATTTTGAAAGAAATTATGCTATCTAGCAGTATTTCACATTTAAATCTATCACTCCTTGACTGTATTCAGTATGTTCTCTGCACTCTGATTTTGGTTGTTTAAATCTGTTTCAGCTGACTTTTTAATAATCTTGCTATCTTCTGAATTTTGCAGCAGGCCTGGCTGGTCAATCAAAAGACAGTAGGAGCTAAACTCATCACCTTCTAAACTGACTTTCCTTCTCCTTTAGAAGATGCTAAATACTGGCACAAAATATAATTTTTACCTGCATCTTGACGAGGTTTTTGAAACAGTGTCTATAATAATGTATTCCACAGAGCCTCACAGAACCATAGAATATGTTGAGTTGGAAGGGACCCATCAGGATCATCAAAGTCTAACTCCTGGTCTTACACAGGACACCCCAAGACTTACACTCACGAGCCTGAGAGTGTTGTCCAAAGGCTTCTTGAACTCTGTCAGGCTTGGGGTTGTGGCCACTGCCCTGGGGAGCCTGGGGAGACAATATTCAAAGTGAGGATGCTTCAATGCAAAGCAGAGCAGGACAATCACCTACCTTGACTGGCTGGTGATGCTGTGCTTCAACAGTTCCTTATCTCTAACTTCACTAAGGATAAAAGATTTTTGGCTCCTCTCATATGTCTACTTTGCAGGTTCAAATGAGCTTTCTTCAGCAGAAAAATCATGCTCTGAAACATGTCTGTCTCTCACTATACAGTCCTTTTGTCACATTTTACAATAAGACATAGTGAATCGAGTGCCAGTACCTGTTCAGTAGCCCAAAAGCATAATAAAGAAAAAAAAAAACAATTTACCAAAAATTATTTTAAACTTTTTTTATATTTTAAATACACTTCTCTGAAATTCTGGAAGCTGAATGATCTGCTTTTTCTACATTGATTGCCTTTCACACTAATTGATTACCTTCTTCTGTCACACTCTTCATTGTGGAACATATCATGCTTCATCTCCTAACTCTGGATGTGGAAGTGATCATAAAAGTAACAGGTTAGACCAGTTGCACAGCAAACCTGTCTGTGCCTCACAAGCTGCTGTGCTCAGTCACTCAATGGCTTTGTCTTTCACTTAGTTGAATTATGCAGTGGTCAACTCTCCTCCATACAATGGGTTTTGCAAGACTGCTGAATGGCTGTTTTGAGTGTAGTCTCATTTAGCAGATATTCCCATGTGGCTTCCACGCATCCCCATGCTAATACTGTTCTCTGTGTAAACACATGGATTGAATCACTTACTGCCCTTTTGATCTAAACATAAAAAACCCAAAAACAAACACCACAAAAAACCAAACTAATAAGCAGTCAGATTTCTTTTCAAGCTACTGGGCAACAGCACAGTTCCCCTCTTCTGTCTCCTTCACCTGTGTCAGCTGACTGTTGTGGGTCATTTTTGCAATGACCTAGTTACATTCTGAATCTCTGTTTTCTCTTTCACTGGCTCTTCCTTTGTGTGTGTGTGTGTGCACACATTTTTCCCCTTTCTCTAATCTTTTGGCCTCAGAACCTCCCCTAAGTCTGCAACTATTGCTTAAACACAGTTCATCAGCACTTGCCTGCTTGCTCCTGCTGAGTGGGAAAGCATTAAAACTTTGGGAGGGATGGTCAGTCTCTCTTTGCCAGCCTGTTTTTTTGAGGTAAATTCCCCACTGATGTAAATAGCTGAGCTTCCATGTATCTATTTTGCTTAAGCTGAGGATCTAGGCTTTTGATTTACTTTCCCCAGCTGTAGCCATACTGGCTCGTTCAATTACTTTTATAACTGTGCCATTCAATTCCATCTGAGCACTACTATGGCACTGTGATTTAGCTTAGACCCTACTTAACAGAGAATTTATTGTCTCAGTAGATAAATGATGACTGTATACTATTTCTCCTAATAACTTGAGTACTACTGATAACATAATGTGTACAGCACGTTTGATGCAGAAGGATCCCAGGTGCTTTATAACATAGTATATGAACTATACAAAAAGATAACTTTGCTCCCTGCTGAAATGCAGCCATCTCTGCTGTGAAGCTGGCATAACCACACTGCAGAACAGTTTGGGATGCAAAGTGGTGTCCAATTGAAACTGCAAGGGGAATTTTATGTAAGTAGAATATAATTACCCAAGCTGGATGTCAGCCAGGACTCAGGGAACACCCTGGATCTTGGAGGAACTGCCAATGGGAGATGGAGATGTTACTACAGGCATACATGCTCTTGTTTCATGATCAATTCCAAGTGGATAACTTGTTGTCTTTTAATTTCCTCTTCAATGCTTATCTTTTTTTTATCAGCTGCTCTTTCTGTAGCCCTATTATGTGTCATGTTCTGATTTCTCTCTTCTTACATTTCCTCTCCTACATTTCACACATGCCAGTATTTCCTCCCCCCACCCTCTTTCATCCAAAGCAATCCTAGTCCTATCAAAAAGAACAAAAATAGCTGTTTACATTATGTTGTTGAATAAAAAGTTTGCTGTATGAGGGTAATGCATTTCACTGCATTTGTACATACTGAATTTACACAATCAAAAATAGCTAAAACATGGATGTTTGTTTTTTCCCAAAAAACAAACTTAAACAAATATAAACAAAGTTGGTTAGAGCCTGGTGCTAAAAGTGCCAAGGCTGTGGGCTTGACCCCCGGATGGGCCATTCACTTAAGAATTGGACTTGTTGATCCTTGTGAGTCCCTTCCAACTCAGAATATTCTGTGATTCTTGGAAATTACACACACACACACCCCCCCCCCCCCAAAGGTTTGGGCTATTGAGGAATGGAGAAATTTTCTAAATTGAGTGTCTGGACACAAAGCCCCTTCACACAATACCCTCCAAAACTCCTTAAAGCTTACGCTAAAATCAGTGTCAAAACTCTTCAACCAGAAGAGGGTTTGCTCCTGGAAAGACATGAGATACTGAGGGACTTGAGCAGTGCTGAGGTGAATATTGGCAGTCATAAAAATGAACACTTTTATTTCTCAACTCCCTTTATAAACCAGCTCTCCACTGGCTCCTGAGCTGCCACACAATTGCCCATAGCAGAGACGTCTTGGCACCATATCCTGGTGCAGCTGCCCTTGGGCAAGGCTTTCTCTCTAAAACAAGTCACCGGATGTCAAGGGCTATACTTAAATGTTTGTAATACCTATGCTCAGCTGTTCAACATTTCACTGGGGGGCCTTGACCATCCTGAGAGATGTGGATCAGTCTTCCTGCTGCTCTGGGCTGGGAGTCAGTGTCTTCAGTCTGGTCAAAACATCTTGGAGTGTTGGTCGTTTCCCCAAAAGGTCTCTCCTTTGCATGCAACAAAATTTTGGTCAAATGGAGAATCTGCTCCCATCTCTTCAGCTATTAAACATGTGAACCACTTAGAGAATGGTGTGCTGTCTGAGCCTTGTCTCTCCTTCTCACTCTGGCATGCTCACCTTCTCTCACTCTGTTCTTCATTCAGCTAAGTGAAATCGAATGTCAAAATTCACAGAACAATGCTGTGTGAAAAGTGGTATTTTTTTTCCTGACTTTGTTGCAACATTGTCTCACTTTCTGTGTGAAATGTTCCACTCAGCTCCACTCTGTAATCAACGGCTGATGAAATATCAAGGCTCAATTAATTATTATGGTGCCTAGAAGCGCTGCTGAAGTTGGTGGGTGGAGAACTGATTCCTTTTAATTTTGCATTGAGTTCTATCCTGCCACGTGAGTTCTCAGGTCAGGATCTCAGCATTTACGGATAGTTTCATTTGAACTTCACAAATCAGGAAAATGCTTTTCCATTTTGAAAGAGTGTGAAAGTAAAAGTTTATTTGTTTTACTTTGAATACCATAATCTTTTTTTTTCCCTGACCTGTGCAGCTCAGATCACTTTGATATGTTAGTGTTATTCTCCCTTTCACTGAACTGAGTTTGTTTCTCAGATGGTTTTCTGTGCACATGATGATTCCCTAGTAAATTGCCAACTAACTATGCAACTATGTGAATGAGGGGGATGCTGCTTACAAGAGTTGTAGTGTTTCAGAACGAAAAAAAGAGAAAAACTTCCCTGTCAGTCTGTCCCCTTTCTCAAAGCAAGAAAGTATCAGAGCTTTCTTAGTACTTGAAATTTTGCAGATGTTCGTTTTTGTGTATTTAATAGGATGCATTGTCAGTGACATGAACTTTTGCTAAGGGAAACTAAAAATACTTGAATAATAAGCAGAAATGGAGTGTAATAATTATATGTATTATTCACTGGAAAATGTTGAATTTATTATCATGGACATCATTGTCATCGGGCTGTTGTGATAGCTTTGTTGAGATACATCATTCAAAAACCCAGAGGACCTGACTGTGCTATGCACTGGGTGAACACAAAATAAGAATCTGGGCCCTGCTTGCAAAGAGCTTACAGGCCAAGGAAAGATCTGGTAGCACAGTGCTTTCTTTCTAAAATAATTCATTTGTGATTAAATTCCTTTTGTTTTCTTCCAGATGAATTATAGATCATTTAAAAAGTCTAGGACAGCTCTAACCTCCATTGAAGTCTATGCAAAAGCACAGCTAGGACTGGTTTATTCCTTGTCACATGCAAACCTACAGCTTATACGTAACAGAATCACTCTGTGCAGCACTGAAAGCAACCACTTCTTGTGTGCAATATAGCAACTTTTACAGTTTCTTTTAATGATAAAAAATAATGAGCTTGACTATTTCATGGTAGAAAACAAAGACTACCTTTATCTCATCAAGGTTCTTGGCAGAGTGTGAACAGATCTGGCCTCATGCAATTATTGTCTTCTTTTGAGTTTGCTGAGGATACTGGCGTAATATCTCTGTTTTTTCCATCTGATTTCAAGTGACCGCAACTGTTCAGGGCTTTGGTTTTCTCTGATCTAAATGATTGCAGCTCAAGCACCAGAGTGTCCCCAAGCACCATGCTGGGAGGCTGGCTCCACACTGACTCACAGGGAGCATTCCCATCTATCTGACTCACCAGCACTCAAGTGCACTGCCAGCAATCCAGATATTAAACTGATCCTCCATCGACATGGGGAGGGGAAGGGAAGAGAACAGATTAGTTTTTAAAAATGAAATACTGATGGTACTGAGTGCATCAATTGGATCATTTTGCCATATGTAACAGACCAAACAAAACAACTTAAATGGCCAAGTTATTTAAGTTTGCAAAGCAGATGCTGTGCAAGCTTCTGCCTTTTTTTTTCACAGGGTTGTTTATTACATATTGCATCCAGACAAATTCATCGTCCCTTCGATGGGACTTCACAAGCAAGGCTTGTGAACTTAATTTTCCCCTCTCTGTCTCTAGCTAGACTGTGTGAAATGTTTTTAAGAGAAGGTTTGTAGAGTCATTATCTTTTATTAGATCAATTGATATGGTTGGTTAAAAAACAACAAGCTTTAAGGCACACAGACTCTTCTTCATGTTTGAAACCATATTAAGGAAGCAGTGATAAAGAGTATGCTAGATAACTTATTATTGTTTGGGGTTTTTTACATGCTGCTTATATAAGATTTTCTCCAATGTAGCAAATAATGCATTTGCAGTAGATCTGTCACTAGTGTTGGAGGATATAGGCTTTTATTGTCTTCCCCAAAAAGTTCAGATTACTTTTATTCACATAGAATCTGAAAATCAGTACTACTGATGAAAATTCTGGAGACAACAGAATTAAAAAAATGTTCAGATGAATAAAGAAATTTTATTTCAATAATTTTGACAATTTTTAGTTTTCCAACATCTTTTACTCTAGTGAACTTAATTCCATAGCAGAAACTTATTTCTAAGAATAATTCTGCTCTGTCAAAAACCTTTTTGACTAGAAACAGCTGACAAGATTGACTGCTTCCCTTTTTGGTTTCACAGAGTTACATACTCAATTGGGAAAATGGTTTTCCAGGAACCCCTGAGGAGTGCTACGCATGACAGTTTAACTCTGAATTCAGTTTTAAGATCTTTCAGAAGGAAATTGCATTACAAAGCTGTTCCTGCCTTCACGATTGAGAATTATGTGGCTAGGCTTTTTTCAGTGGAGGGAAAGTCAATCCTATTTTTACAAATGAAAACATTTAGGGAATGTATAGGAGAATGTGTTAGCAGGGGAATTGGCAATCCTGAATTTCATGGGGGTTACCCTTACAGTCACGATTTAGAAAAATGCCTTGCTTAAGTTGGAGGGGTTTCCTCAAACTTCATCTTTTTCCATTCCCTTTTCCCTCCCTGGCTGTAGGGTCCCTCTAGATGAGTGGTGTTTATTGTATACTTTCCTTTGGCTAAAGTGAAAGCTGATTGTGTTTTTTGGATGGAAATGCATGTGTTTTCTATTATTCTACATGTTTAATTTAGCTCATGGACAGAAGCCCAATAACTGAATGTGGAACATTATAAAGCAATCACTTTCCAAGATCTTGAGCTCCAAGGCACATGGTGGTGAGGTACGAGAATGTAACAGGAATAATACTTTCATTTTTTGTTAATTCAGGTTAAATTTTTGCTATATATTAAAAGATGTTTTAATATAAATTTTACTTTGTAGCAGTTCCAGAACATAAACCTTTACGTACAACTGACCAATGTATAATAACGAAATTCAGATTCACAGCAGGACAAAAATATTACTGAAGCTAATACTACTTTAGGAAATACTTTAGTGGAAGCAGAAAGTATTATTAGGGCAGATACAAAGGAAATTCCAGTAGCCAGTGAAGATCGTGTGATTCTGACCATTTTCCCAGGTGAAGAAAAGACACAAACTTGATTGTACATTAAGGGGAAATATGTGGAAGTTTGAGACAGGGTGCTTAGTTTTTTAACAATAGACATTAAGCACATGTAGGGTTTTGTGCTAAATCTTATTACTGGAGATTACTCAGATTGTTTAAACTCCCTTTGGGAAAAAAAATTGCACGGGAAAAAAATGAAAATGTTTGAGTTCTTAATACCTCAGTGTACGTTGGAGAACCATCCTTCTTTCTGTAATAATACATGAAGTGCAGTGCACTAGATTGCATTTTTAATGCTTCAAGAACATTACTTTGCAATGAATGTGCTTCAGAAAAACAGTTTTGCTGTGTATTTTATTGGCTGAGTTAACACAACAAATACTATAAATCCAGTAATTACTAATTGCCTCCTCCATTATAATGTAAGAAATGAATCATAAACCTTTTATTACTTTAACGATGGACTACAGGAAGGATTAATCTTCCAGTGAAGCATTTTTCATATTTACCTGGTTCCTTCTGTTATACTGTACTCATTTTCTCTTCCCAGTCTTCCTTGCTATTTGATGCTCTGTAGTGGCCCCTACTGGGAAAGACATGACTGAAACCTAGCAGCAGCCTTGGCATCTGTTGATGGACCTATTTAGCTGTTGGTGGTTTGGCAATTACCCCTCGGTGGGGAGAGGAAACGAAATTAGGAGGCAGTGCTAGGCAACCTTTTCCCATCCATTACTCCAGTTGTGGCATGCACACTTCTGCTAATTCTGTAATGCATCATCTCAGGGTGCCTGAAAGCTTATATAAGGATGAGCCTGACAAAGGGAAACTGAGGAGCATGAAGTATCACATGAATGAACACTATTAGGAGTTAAATATTCATGCAGATTTTGTGTTCAAACCCTGACATAACTTAGTTATTCACATGGAATCACTTTCTCTCCATAAAATGACTGGTTTTTAAATCTAGAGATTGCTCTTGACTTTGAGATGTTTACAACATAGTTCTGAATGACTTTTTCTTGTCTCTTACCATTACCATTATCATTATCATCCTCATCATTATGTTTTTGTAGTATGATATCATCAAGAAGCCCTAACTGAGATCTGACCCTTGCTGGTAGGAGATGCACGTAAAGTGGCAGCTTCTACTCCAGAAAGTTATGAGTGTAGGGGAGAGGAAAGAAGTAGTTCTCATTTTCTACTAATTCAGTGACTGAATGAGGCAGAGGACTAAGATCTTGTCTAGTTACAAGGCCTATCTGTTCTGTGCTGTCTCCTTACAAGCCCAAACACTTCTATGAAATCTTTCCCATTACTCACTCTGTGCACAGGAGGCTATCCAACATATACAGTCCAAATGGTCCTCTTCAGGAGAAAAAATTACTTGTAAGCATTTTATCTGTTTCAAAACTGGGCTCAGTTGTAAGAGTAATAGGTCACTTGAGGCAAAAATCTATGTTTTGAGGGAGGAATAAATCTTGTGCACCTTGAGGCCTCCTTTCTTTCTACCATGGTAACACAGCCTTAACCCTGTAATGCCTTATACATACCAAGATAAGAACAGGTGGTGTAAGGGTCTGAAGTGTAAATGGGACTTTTTCTTCATACTCACTTTTCATCTCTATTGATCAGTGAAAATCACAAGCAACTCTCCTGAAACTGGTGAGTTTGCAGCATTTTACAACTAAAAGTTGACGTGGTATGTCTAGTAAAGCACCCAGTTCTGGAAACAGAAAATGCTATGAGAAGTGAATAGAAAACTCCCAAGAAAACAAAGGTTAAAGACTTGAGTTCACTTAAGAGAATTGACTTAGGGATGATTTTTTCTCCCTCTATAAATACCAAAAATGTGTGAGAAATCAAATTAGTTTGAAAAAATTAATTTTGTGGCATCTATTGTCAACATATGATGAGGAGAGAAGCCATAGAGAACACCACCAAGATGCATGCTGCTCTGGAGAGTTTACAGTTCCAGATAGGTTTCTGGAAATTTCTTCATACAGGATTCATATTTTCCTCTAATCCTTCTGGATACAAATGGTCCATGCATATAAGTAAACAAATGAATCTATTAAAGACTGAGTTCTTGAAGCCTGGTGAGGTGCAACGGGAAGATGAATTAGCCATGCAGCATGAAGCTGGGTAGGAGGATAGGATTACAACATGAACAGTGTTCGAAGACAAGAACAAGGAAAAAGTTCTCCAGAAAGCTCAGTTTACTGCTTCTGTTGTTGCACTGTACCTGTGTTTGAAGCTGCACATGTAAATAGAGCAAATATTTTCATCTCTGGTGACTTTCTTAGTCCGCCAGGATGTCCCCATTTTCCTCCTTGAAATATCAATACCAACTTCTACTTTCTTTTGGATGTCATACTATTGCAAATTACTTGATATAATGATAGATAATATGATAATATGAGATAATATGACCAGAGCAGCTGTATTGTTTGCATTACAGAGTGAATCACCAGTGTGAAAATGTTTTGATTTAAACTCAGATGCTATTCCCTTTTGTATTTCAATGACTGAGCTTAAGTGGACAGCTTAATTTCTCTTGATATGTATTTATAGCTGAAAAGTCAAACAACAGAATGCATCAGTAGATATATTCCCCATCAGCAACCACCTACAGCATGTTAGATTACACATTCAGAAAAATTAATTTTTTGCTAAAATTTTAATCTTATTTTGGGTGTCTGTGCCAGCAGCAGGGGTCGGCAGGGTGGCCTCCATGAGAAGAGGCTGGGGCTGCCCCCAAAGAGATGTTTCCAATAGCCCCATCACAGGACACAGCTGCACCCATCAGCCAAAGTGGTGCTCTGGGAAAACATGTTTAAGAAATGGCAGCAAGTGTTGCACAGAGGGAGGAAGAGCAGGGAACAAAAAGAGCCAGAATAAGCAGAGGGAGCACCAAGGTCGGGAGGAGGAGGAGGAAGAAAACAAAGGTGAGGTACTCCATGGTGGAGCAGATAGCCACACTGCAGCCTGTGGGGAGGACTGTGGCAGAGTAGGTGGATGTTTCCTGAAGGAGCTGTGATCTGTGGAAAAGGGTGCACCGTGGAGCATGGGAAGAATGTGAGAGCGAAGGAGTATCAGACAGAAACCTTTACATTGCCTTGCCTTTTGAAGGTTTTCAAGTTCCTTTTTAATTTTAAGATCTTAGAATACTATATAACATTTGTTTACCAAGTTTCAAAACAGTGTCATCACATATAGAAACACAGTAACATTCATTTTGAGAGGAGTTAAGTGATATAGACATCAGAGTCACATGATTGTAGACAGACCGTGGGGTTCCTAATGTTTCTTTGTTAGTTTTATGCTCCAGGTTAAGTCATCTTTGACACTGAAATGCTTCAAAGCTCCTAACTGTCAGATATCTTTCTTCTATTTTTCCAAATCCTATTGCTGAATGCATTTTTCCTACTTTTGGTCATTTCACATTAGCCTCTGTGAACCCTGGATCACAGGAGTCATTGCTTTGTATTTTGCTTTGTCTGTGCTATACCAGCAGTTCTCCACCAAATCTAGCATTCAGAAATGACAAATCAGTCTCCTGCATAGTCATGAGACTGAATGTAATTGGAAGGAAAGAAGGGAAGGAAAAGGTTCTTACTTGCTGCAGGACTTCTGATCTCATGAGACATCACTTTTACAGGCTTTTTCTCCATACCAAGTGTCTGCAATATTTCTTAAAGAAGAAGGACTTTCCTTCCCTCAAACTGAAAATATCACTTGACTCTAGAAACCAGCCCTCTTTTGTTTTTAAAGTGTATTTTCTAAGGAAATAAAATGCAAAAAATCCTAAGCTCCAATGCTGTTGGTTAGGGAAATTAAGGAGAGAAAAGAAATGTATTAAACACTAAATGCATTCCTAGTTCAAATCAAGAGAAACCTCTGGATAATCTAGCTTTTCTCTCTGTTCTGTAAAGTGTGGTGTTAGCTACAACGACAGCTCTTTAAAGAAGCTTTATATAAGTCACTTATCTTCCCCATCACAACATGTTGTAACTGTCCCTAAGAGCTGACTGACCATTTATTACAGACTTTCATTTCTTAAGTAAATACTAGTTGATGTAGAGGAGTTTGAGTGAATGTAGGTAAATAGATATATTTATGTATGTTTTATATATCACGGAATCACAGAATATGCTGAACTGGAAGGGACCCACAAGGATTGAGTCCAACTCCTAGCCCTGGACAGGACATCCCCAAGAGTCACATCATGAAATAAAAGCCACATGTGAGCAAGCAACAACCAATGTAAATTTTATGCATGTCTATCTAAGGTTAAAATAACAGCTCTAGCACTTTCTCAGGGTTAAGGTTCATNAAAAAAAGAAAAGAAAAAAGAAAAGAAGGAGGAAAAATGTTATTGTTAATTAAAAGGACTTTGCCTTAGAATCAAAGAGGCTGTGGATGAAGAAATCTGCAGAAATTATCTGAAGCCGCCTCAACCTTAGCATTTATTATTCAACACCTCACTCATTGCCCTGATTATAAATATTTAATCACTCAACAACTGTAAGTGCTTGTGTCTTCCTGGAGGACCTGCAAGCATTAGGAAATAAAGGGATGGGGGGGAACAGGGAGGAGGGGGACTAGAAAGGCAGAGAGCCTAAAAGATGTGTAGAGATTATGCAGGGACATGTGAAAAGGTGTGAAGGACGCCACTGAATTGGGCCTTTGTAATCAGGTTGCACGAACACCTGAACGCTAATTCATTTTGTTTCCATTCACTGGACTTCAAAGCCATATTTTTTTATTGCGTGGCAGTCTCTGACAGAGGGTGCCCTTGGAGAACAGGCAGAAAATGTTCTTAATGAAAGCAGAGCCCCGAGCAGTGAGAGGTGCCATCCGTGTACCCTCCTTTGTCTGTCACAAAAAAAGCAGGCAAGCTTGGCAGGCTTTTGGGCCTATCAATAATGCATGAGAAGAATTACATCCACCCTGATGCCAGCAGAAGGGAACGGCAGAGGAGAGGGTTGTGTTACACTACCCTGAAAGTGCGTTCACTTCCTATCCATCCTCCCTCTCCATACGGAACACGTGCTTCTGGAATACAGGTTCACGGTGCATGGCTTACATGCTCTCTGAAGGGATGGCGTCGCTTTCTGTACCTGCAAGGGTTATGCAGATTCCCGTCACTGCTGCTGAGGTGCTCGGAGTATGCTGCTTCAGCCTGAAATCCCATCAGATTAGTTGCAAGACTTAGTTTAATATTATGAGGGGGAAAAAGACCTTAAAACATTGCAGGGGGTGGAGGGTGGGAACCATCTTTGCTTCTTCATATTTGGCATTGTTTGGAGAGTCCCCAGTTTGCCTTCACTGCAAGGATTATAGTTAAGACATGAATGTATTTCTTTTACTTTGTTGGGGTTTTTTTTCTGCCCAACACTGGAAAAATAAATACCTTAAGAGGACTAAGTTTTGAATACATTTTCATGTAAGAATAAACAACCTCCAAAACCTCAACACATTCAAAGGTACAGCATAAAATTAAGGATAGACACTGCAAACTATAATTTTTTTTAGCTTTTCTCCTCTAAGAAGAGCTGCACCCTTGAGGGCTTATTTCTTTTAGACATTATTTTGCACTTTTCATAATTTCTTGTATAAACATGTCCGCCACAATCACAGCCACTTATTTGGCAAAGTGCTCAGAGGTCTGTATTTTCTTCTCAGAGGTTTCAGGATACAATGTGGGCATTCTGCAGTTTGTCCCAGGCAGCTGTAGGGCAGATTTTCCAAGAGATTTTTCCTAAAGCACAGATGATAGTTAAACGTTTACTTGCAAGGTCTGCTCAGCTCAGCTTAGTCAAAAGACTACTCCTGAGGCCTGCAGAAATGCTTCAGCCCATTGGCCTAAAGGCTTAGATGGCAGTGGTGATCCAAAATCTTGTGTCCAAGGGTGACTGGGAATGGTTGAGCATGCAGTTAAATTTAGAATATCACCCTTATAAAATCTTCACTGGAAAAAGTGAAATGACTGGGCAAGCAACGGGTAGATTTGAGAATTTAAGTGCTCCCTGCGTAGGTAAAGGGATTGAACAAGGCATATTGTTCCTGATGGAATTGTCTGGCATGCAACATCACCATCCTGATTCCAACAGCTCTACTGCACAGAACAGTCTACTCTTGCATGTCAGAGATGCTGAGACATTGGCCACAATGGAGCCCAATAACCAAGCAAAAGTTTCAGGGGAAGATAAATTTGAGGCTTCCAAATACAAAGTGTTTTTACCCTACATTCTAGTGCAGATGGATACTGTCCAGAATGTCCAGAAGTTGTGAGTGATCTTAGGACTGTTAACAACCGTCTTGGAAAAACAGGTAAGATGCCAAGGCAGTAAAGTACAAAAAAACCACAAACTTCACTTTATTAAATGAAAGATATTAATTCTTTTAGCAGGATCTGCATTTTTGTGACTTCAGTGTAAGGGACTACAGGGATCTGAAATGAGAGTTCTGAGATATTATTTTGAAGGGATTCGTATTGTCTTCTTCAACATAGTTACTAAAGTTAGGGTGTACCAGCAAGTTGGAACCTTCATCTCAAAGTGGAAGATTCATTTCAAATTCACATTTGAAACTTACACTGCAAGAGAAAGACTACCCATACAATAATAAGGCCTCCCTCTTAGACTGCCTGCTTCCTTTACAATGGTTATTTTGCATAAATGCATTTTGATAGAGTAACAGTAAGTGGAAATATATAGCTACTATGGAATTCAGTCATGGTGGGTGTCTGAATCTGAACTGGAGCTTGGGGTGATTGTAGCTAATTATAATAATAATTATAAATATAATATATATATAATTATGATTATATAATATATATATAATATATATAATTATAATAATAATAATTAATTCAATTATAGCACTCAAAATCCTTCTCTGTGCTGTGAAGCACTGAAAGGCTGGCTTGCTAGGCCTCTGTTTTCACAGAAACACCCAGGGATTGGAGCCCACTGCCAGACTTGAGAGTAGCATGGATATGACACAATTCCTTTTGCTTATGGTTCTCCAGACCTCACAGCATTCCTGAGAGATTCAGATATGCTGTGTGTCCTTCTCTATCATTTCAGGCATTGTTACCTGCTTAGAAAGCTAACCCACAACCTGTAAATCTTGTTGCAATAATGAAGCTTGGCACTGCCTGTTGGCGCCGCCTCCTCCTCCTCCTCCTCCTCTCTTTCTCCTTCTCTCTGTGCCTGGGGTTGGCCACAGCCGGAGCTAAGAGCATGCCTGTGCTGTGGTGCCAAGCAGCCTCAGGCTTCTGCCAAGCAACTGCCTGTTTTGTCTTTGGCTGCTGTGTGTAAAATGGCAGATCTAATGAGACATCGTGGAGCAGCTGGTTTTGGCTGTTCCTCTGACACAACTGATTACAGCCACAAGTTGGGGTGTGAACCATTCGTACCTCAAAGACCATTTTCACCCAGGTGAACTCCTTTGAAAACTCCTTAGTGGGAGCAATTTCCTGGTCCCAGCCCCAGTACTTCATTTGTGCCAGACTCCACTCCTTGTNCGACAGCTCTTTAAAGAAGCTTTATATAAGTCACTTATCTTCCCCATCACAACATGTTGTAACTGTCCCTAAGAGCTGACTGACCATTTATTACAGACTTTCATTTCTTAAGTAAATACTAGTTGATGTAGAGGAGTTTGAGTGAATGTAGGTAAATAGATATATTTATGTATGTTTTATATATCACGGAATCACAGAATATGCTGAACTGGAAGGGACCCACAAGGATTGAGTCCAACTCCTAGCCCTGGACAGGACATCCCCAAGAGTCACATCATGAAATAAAAGCCACATGTGAGCAAGCAACAACCAATGTAAATTTTATGCATGTCTATCTAAGGTTAAAATAACAGCTCTAGCACTTTCTCAGGGTTAAGGTTCATGAAAAAAACAGTGATAAAGGACTATTGCCTGTCACAGATGGTAAAGGAAAAAAAAAAGAAGAGAAAGAAGAAGAAGAAAGAAGAAAGAAGAAGAAGAAGAAGAAGAAGAAGAAGAAGAAGAAGAAGAAGAAAAAGAAGAAAAAGAAGAAGAAAAAGAAAAAGAAGAAGAAAAAGAAGAAAAAGAAGAAAAAGAAAAAGAAGAAAAAGAAAAAGAAGAAAAAGAAGAAGAAAAAGAAGAAAAAGAAGAAAAAGAAGAAGAAAAAGAAGAAGAAGAAAAAGAAGAAAAAGAAGAAGAAAAAGAAGAAGAAAAAGAAAAGAAAAGAAAAGAAAAGAAAAGAAAAGAAAAGAAAAGAAAAGAAAAGAAAAGAAAAGAAAAGAAANCTAAAGTTAGGGTGTACCAGCAAGTTGGAACCTTCATCTCAAAGTGGAAGATTCATTTCAAATTCACATTTGAAACTTACACTGCAAGAGAAAGACTACCCATACAATAATAAGGCCTCCCTCTTAGACTGCCTGCTTCCTTTACAATGGTTATTTTGCATAAATGCATTTTGATAGAGTAACAGTAAGTGGAAATATATAGCTACTATGGAATTCAGTCATGGTGGGTGTCTGAATCTGAACTGGAGCTTGGGGTGATTGTAGCTAATTATAATAATAATTATAAATATAATATATATATAATTATGATTATATAATATATATATAATATATATAATTATAATAATAATAATTAATTCAATTATAGCACTCAAAATCCTTCTCTGTGCTGTGAAGCACTGAAAGGCTGGCTTGCTAGGCCTCTGTTTTCACAGAAACACCCAGGGATTGGAGCCCACTGCCAGACTTGAGAGTAGCATGGATATGACACAATTCCTTTTGCTTATGGTTCTCCAGACCTCACAGCATTCCTGAGAGATTCAGATATGCTGTGTGTCCTTCTCTATCATTTCAGGCATTGTTACCTGCTTAGAAAGCTAACCCACAACCTGTAAATCTTGTTGCAATAATGAAGCTTGGCACTGCCTGTTGGCGCCGCCTCCTCCTCCTCCTCCTCCTCTCTTTCTCCTTCTCTCTGTGCCTGGGGTTGGCCACAGCCGGAGCTAAGAGCATGCCTGTGCTGTGGTGCCAAGCAGCCTCAGGCTTCTGCCAAGCAACTGCCTGTTTTGTCTTTGGCTGCTGTGTGTAAAATGGCAGATCTAATGAGACATCGTGGAGCAGCTGGTTTTGGCTGTTCCTCTGACACAACTGATTACAGCCACAAGTTGGGGTGTGAACCATTCGTACCTCAAAGACCATTTTCACCCAGGTGAACTCCTTTGAAAACTCCTTAGTGGGAGCAATTTCCTGGTCCCAGCCCCAGTACTTCATTTGTGCCAGACTCCACTCCTTGTCCTCCCATCTCACTGCAGTTTCCTTCTTGGATACATCGGAGATCCAAAGCCCCACCAGTGCTTAAGCAAGTAACCGGTTCAGAGTGAGAGCTTTTTGAAAAGGCCCCCCAGCTCTGCAGGGAGGGAGACTCGGAGGGACAGACATTCCCCCTGTGCCTTCTGCAGAATGTGGATCGCAGAATGTCAGCTCAGGGACCACCCCATCCACGCTGCATGAAGGTGTTAGTGGTGCCTGCTCTCTATAAAAAGACATAAGGCATAAACATAACAATGGAAGACTGCAGTTCTGGCTTCAAATGTGAAAATACAATTGCCTCTAAGAGGTCTGTTCTTCACTTGGTTTATGTGGATGAGTAATACTAATGGAACTTACACATATGGACATTGAGGGGAAGCTTATTTTGCTTGAAATTAATACATATCAAACTTTTTTTTAATATGGCTATTTTCAAGCTGCAGTCAAGTACCAGCACCCTGAACTGAAGTGAAAAAAATGTCATAATTGGCGTAATTCTTAGTGCTTCTTCTACCTGTCTTTGCTTTGGTCTCTCTTGTTTGTTTTTTTCAGAAATGAAGATGGCTCATGCAATGCGGTTTTGATAAAGATTAAATAAAAACAAAACAAAAAAATCTCCACATTTACTGTATTTTTCTTAGTAAGATCAGTGCACAATGTGTCATCTTCCTCTCTCCTCCTTGGAGAGATAAAAAGTGACTCATTGCCTTGCTTTACTTTAATATTTTAGATATATGAAAAGACAGAGACAGTAACAAGAGACTCNCTTTTACTTTGTTGGGGTTTTTTTTCTGCCCAACACTGGAAAAATAAATACCTTAAGAGGACTAAGTTTTGAATACATTTTCATGTAAGAATAAACAACCTCCAAAACCTCAACACATTCAAAGGTACAGCATAAAATTAAGGATAGACACTGCAAACTATAATTTTTTTTAGCTTTTCTCCTCTAAGAAGAGCTGCACCCTTGAGGGCTTATTTCTTTTAGACATTATTTTGCACTTTTCATAATTTCTTGTATAAACATGTCCGCCACAATCACAGCCACTTATTTGGCAAAGTGCTCAGAGGTCTGTATTTTCTTCTCAGAGGTTTCAGGATACAATGTGGGCATTCTGCAGTTTGTCCCAGGCAGCTGTAGGGCAGATTTTCCAAGAGATTTTTCCTAAAGCACAGATGATAGTTAAACGTTTACTTGCAAGGTCTGCTCAGCTCAGCTTAGTCAAAAGACTACTCCTGAGGCCTGCAGAAATGCTTCAGCCCATTGGCCTAAAGGCTTAGATGGCAGTGGTGATCCAAAATCTTGTGTCCAAGGGTGACTGGGAATGGTTGAGCATGCAGTTAAATTTAGAATATCACCCTTATAAAATCTTCACTGGAAAAAGTGAAATGACTGGGCAAGCAACGGGTAGATTTGAGAATTTAAGTGCTCCCTGCGTAGGTAAAGGGATTGAACAAGGCATATTGTTCCTGATGGAATTGTCTGGCATGCAACGTCACCATCCTAATTCCAACAGCTCTACTGCACAGAACAGTCTACTCTTGCATGTCAGAGATGCTGAGACATTGGCCACAATGGAGCCCAATAACCAAGCAAAAGTTTCAGGGGAAGATAAATTTGAGGCTTCCAAATACAAAGTGTTTTTACCCTACATTCTAGTGCAGATGGATACTGTCCAGAATGTCCAGAAGTTGTGAGTGATCTTAGGACTGTTAACAACCGTCTTGGAAAAACAGGTAAGATGCCAAGGCAGTAAAGTACAAAAAAACCACAAACTTCACTTTATTAAATGAAAGATATTAATTCTTTTAGCAGGATCTGCATTTTTGTGACTTCAGTGTAAGGGACTACAGGGATCTGAAATGAGAGTTCTGAGATATTATTTTGAAGGGATTCGTATTGTCTTCTTCAACATAGTTACTAAAGTTAGGGTGTACCAGCAAGTTGGAACCTTCATCTCAAAGTGGAAGATTCATTTCAAATTCACATTTGAAACTTACACTGCAAGAGAAAGACTACCCATACAATAATAAGGCCTCCCTCTTAGACTGCCTGCTTCCTTTACAATGGTTATTTTGCATAAATGCATTTTGATAGAGTAACAGTAAGTGGAAATATATAGCTACTATGGAATTCAGTCATGGTGGGTGTCTGAATCTGAACTGGAGCTTGGGGTGATTGTAGCTAATTATAATAATAATTATAAATATAATATATATATAATTATGATTATATAATATATATATAATATATATAATTATAATAATAATAATTAATTCAATTATAGCACTCAAAATCCTTCTCTGTGCTGTGAAGCACTGAAAGGCTGGCTTGCTAGGCCTCTGTTTTCACAGAAACACCCAGGGATTGGAGCCCACTGCCAGACTTGAGAGTAGCATGGATATGACACAATTCCTTTTGCTTATGGTTCTCCAGACCTCACAGCATTCCTGAGAGATTCAGATATGCTGTGTGTCCTTCTCTATCATTTCAGGCATTGTTACCTGCTTAGAAAGCTAACCCACAACCTGTAAATCTTGTTGCAATAATGAAGCTTGGCACTGCCTGTTGGCGCCGCCTCCTCCTCCTCCTCCTCCTCTCTTTCTCCTTCTCTCTGTGCCTGGGGTTGGCCACAGCCGGAGCTAAGAGCATGCCTGTGCTGTGGTGCCAAGCAGCCTCAGGCTTCTGCCAAGCAACTGCCTGTTTTGTCTTTGGCTGCTGTGTGTAAAATGGCAGATCTAATGAGACATCGTGGAGCAGCTGGTTTTGGCTGTTCCTCTGACACAACTGATTACAGCCACAAGTTGGGGTGTGAACCATTCGTACCTCAAAGACCATTTTCACCCAGGTGAACTCCTTTGAAAACTCCTTAGTGGGAGCAATTTCCTGGTCCCAGCCCCAGTACTTCATTTGTGCCAGACTCCACTCCTTGTCCTCCCATCTCACTGCAGTTTCCTTCTTGGATACATCGGAGATCCAAAGCCCCACCAGTGCTTAAGCAAGTAACCGGTTCAGAGTGAGAGCTTTTTGAAAAGGCCCCCCAGCTCTGCAGGGAGGGAGACTCGGAGGGACAGACATTCCCCCTGTGCCTTCTGCAGAATGTGGATCGCAGAATGTCAGCTCAGGGACCACCCCATCCACGCTGCATGAAGGTGTTAGTGGTGCCTGCTCTCTATAAAAAGACATAAGGCATAAACATAACAATGGAAGACTGCAGTTCTGGCTTCAAATGTGAAAATACAATTGCCTCTAAGAGGTCTGTTCTTCACTTGGTTTATGTGGATGAGTAATACTAATGGAACTTACACATATGGACATTGAGGGGAAGCTTATTTTGCTTGAAATTAATACATATCAAACTTTTTTTTAATATGGCTATTTTCAAGCTGCAGTCAAGTACCAGCACCCTGAACTGAAGTGAAAAAAATGTCATAATTGGCGTAATTCTTAGTGCTTCTTCTACCTGTCTTTGCTTTGGTCTCTCTTGTTTGTTTTTTTCAGAAATGAAGATGGCTCATGCAATGCGGTTTTGATAAAGATTAAATAAAAACAAAACAAAAAAATCTCCACATTTACTGTATTTTTCTTAGTAAGATCAGTGCACAATGTGTCATCTTCCTCTCTCCTCCTTGGAGAGATAAAAAGTGACTCATTGCCTTGCTTTACTTTAATATTTTAGATATATGAAAAGACAGAGACAGTAACAAGAGACTCAGTGAACAGGAATATGAATGCTGGAGGTGGGGGACGAAGGCTTGGAATGATACATAAAGAGGAAAAGTTGAAGTGAAATAATGTTCTGGAGAATAAGCATGCTTGCTTTTGATGGGTGAAGTAGAGACAAGTGCATTTCTGTTTACTTAATTAGCATGCGGAATACTTTGGAATAAGTTATATGCATTTTGATCCCATATGAGTTATTA
Organism: Dicrurus megarhynchus; assembly: GCA_013399195.1. Lineage (NCBI taxonomy): Eukaryota > Metazoa > Chordata > Aves > Passeriformes > Dicruridae > Dicrurus > Dicrurus megarhynchus. Next base: position 248,144 of record VXAD01011941.1, on the reverse strand, counting down.
TAATAGCTTGCCAACGTAAAAACATTTGAAAATGCCAAACAGTGTAGTGAATCTTTAAAAGAGCCGTTTGCAATCAATGGTTGCTTTATGTTCCTATTAGAGAATGGAATGATATATGGCACTGCTGTGTGATATATTACACCCCAGTTTACTGAATTTATCAGAGAAACAAACAAGACCACAATGACTCACAAGTGCTGAGGGTAGTGGAGACCTGTGTGGGCTCCCAATAGTTTATCTAATCCTTCATAGCATATTGTATGCTGAAACACACTATCATCTTTTCACTCCCTACTTCTAAGTCATTACATAATAACACTTTTAACATGCATTATTGAAAAATCTGTTATAGGCCGTCATTTTAGTAAATTTGATTAAATCCCCATGATGGAAAATAAGGCATTATAACACATGCACTTGTATTGCAAAGTTCCTTCTATAGCTGAGGCTTGGATTCCTTAGTGTGTTCAAACAAACTGTCCTGAGAAAATAATTTAGTGAGAAATGAACTTAGAGAACTAAAAGCATTTAGATCTGAACAAATTACTGAGCAAAATTGCCTTGCCATGAAATATTAGACTCATTGTCAAAGATGTTTAGTCTACTCTGGGTGTTTGATCTATAAGGGCTCTATTCAAAGATAATTTCCTTTTCCATGGTTTTGGCCACAGAGACTCCATGAGGCTTCTGCAATTTGGCTCTTAGAGATCCCTCAGCTTGGTTTTAGAGCCAAATGTTTCTGGGCACTCGTCCGGAGGAGCTTTGGCTCAAGACTTTGGCAAAAGCCACTGACTAGAGCTGAGCAAAAAAGTTGTCATGCCTACCTTCATGCCCCTATATAGGGGAGCCATTGACTGATAACATCAACTCTGCTCTGTCCCCTGTCCCAGAGGTGAACTGTGATATCACAGACAGCAGAGTCCACCCAGGGAGGCTGACAGCACCATTAGGGCATGCACAAATGACTTCCTTATGCTTGTCTGTACTTTGCTAGAAATATTGGAGGGGGCTCTGGCACATGGATTTGTCACAACTTGCTATGGATCTACTTGTATCTACAAATTGACTGGCATGCTAACAGATGGTCTTTCTTCTGTGCATTTATCTTGCTTAAATATGGCACTGTCCCTGATGCTGAATGGCTGCTGGCTTCCACCCCAGAGGTGGCTGCATTTCAGTGTCAGATGAGGGAATAAAATGCTCTAGGACCCTTGGGGAGGAAAGAAGAACTGTACAAAAATCCTGTATTGCTCATGAAGTACTTGCACAATTTCTGGATGCTTTTAATGTTGATTTTCTGGTAGACACTTATACTTCTGGGACGGTACAAGATATGTTCATATGCTGTGGTCTGGAACCCCTACAAATCAGAACAAGGAAAAAAATGTGACTTCAAAAGAGATTCCAGGCAGAGGCAAAAAAGAAATGCCAGTCTGTCTCTAAGGTGACCTCTACCAAGTTGTACTAACAAGGCTAATGCCATATGGTGACACTGAACTTTTTTCTCAGACTAAAGAAATTATTGTTGCCATCGCTTTTGCTGAAACTTATCATAACACCAGTCTCCTTTTGGCTTCAACGTCCCAGAGATGCAGCAGAAGTGCCCACTGCCTAGTAGGCATAGACATGTGACACTTTCTACTGAAACATGGAAAGAAATGTACAATTCCCTCCCTAGAAAAGCTGTTGTCAGAAAAATGGCACTGCATCCTACCTTTGCTTTTTATGTCTCCCAATTTCTCCTACATGTGAAGAGTCATTTTGGCTTTCTGGTGCACCATGCCTCTCAAAACCCTTGCCACACCAGTTTGGTTGAACTGCCCACAGCTTATTGCCTTGGGCAATGCACCATGGCTGATTCTGCAAGAAGCCCTGGCCCGTGGTCCCTGACCAGTCAGTAGGTTGGGGCATCACCTGCTTGAGGACCCCAATTCCTGTCTCCTCTGACCTTGTGCAGAGACTGTCTGCTTCTGAATCCAGGTGCATCCCCATGTGCAAAGCTCCCGGGTTCCAAGACTTTGTGAGCAGCTTGTCACTTGATACGTCTGATTACCATAGTTGTACTAGACTTTACATAACACCTCTACATACATGTTGACACCTCACATGATAGTCAGAGAATTTCCCAGACACCCTTTGCAATGTAATGTTGCACCAAATTCATCAAAGCTGGCACAGGGAGACATAAATTTTATTTCCAAACCCAACTCAGGGCATTTGAGATGCATGATCTCCCTACAGGATAACCAATTTCCAGATGCTACTGACCTTCCTTTCTGTGTTTTCCATCCCAGTTTTTCTATGACTGAGCAAATCCTTAGAGAAGACAGGCCCCCTGCATGCATATATTCGAAATCAGTTTAGGTTACCATATGTGGAGGTTTCAACCCTACTAGTCATTTAGACCAGATGCATCAGGTGTGGGGACATGTGCCACCTCAAAGGAGACTTTTAGTGTCAAAACCACCTGTGCATGTTTGCTCCATCATTCTTCTATGACAACTATTCTGCTAGTCATGCTTAATGTAAATAAAGAATATTATCCTTTCTTCAGCTTGCATCCTTCTTTCAGTCTTAAGCTGTTGGTTTCAGTTTTATTTTCTTCTTAAAAAAGTATGTTGTTTTCAGCTATCAGCTCTGTGAAGGATTGTGATTTCCATATGCATATTCTTAAATATCAAGCATGTTTTAGCTTTTCCCATTATTTTCCTACGTAGCTCTCTTCTGATCATTTATTTATTTGTTACTCCAGATGATAGGCTTTCTTATCAATTTTCCAGGACCAAAACCAATAATTCCATTAGTGTGGAAGACCACAGTTACGTAAGAAAAGACTATAACTTCATTATATGATAGTCTATGAAATTATTCTTCTGTGCCTTTGGTCCACACTTGACATGGTCCTTGTTTGCTTCTATGTTATATATAGAGCTCATATTAATTTTTAGTTGTCAACCACTACTTCTAGATCTTCCTTCTGGATCATTCCTCAGAAGACTTTATATCCCTCAGATTATTTCTCTGCTGTGTTTCTTGTATCCATCTGTTGTGCTGTACATTGAAATGACTGGAAATTTCTTTTAACTACTCTTTATTCATGCTGTTATAATTAAATAATCTAAGTCTTGATTCATCTCTTTTACATCTCCTGCACATTTAGCATCATCCACTAACTTTGTCAGTATGTCGCTTACTCTGTACTTGAGTTTGTTAATAAAGATATTATAGTGGACCAAAGACTGTTCCCTCTGGTGCCCTGGTAGGCACCTCTTTTCAATCATTACGTGGTTTGTCATTACCCTCTCATTGCAGTACTGTTTGCCTATTTATCTATTCATGTTTGTTTTCAATCCACACAACACTGTTCTTCTCCAAGGCAACTTCAATTAAGTTTTCAAGTAAGGTTTTGTCAGACACTGTATCAAATATTTCTCTAAAATTCAAATACATTACATATGCCACTTTCTCTTCATCCAGTAATTTTCCTGCTTTGTCCAAACATGTGACCAAGGTTGTCTAGCAGATTAAGGAATTTTTCAAAGGATTCAGGCATGTGTTCCATGTTCATGAAATTTGCATATATTTAAAAATATAGCAATATTTTTGTGACTAAAAATATATTGCAAGGGTAAATCAAAGTAGTTGTTTCTCTACCCCTTTATTTGCACCAGTTTCCAAAATTTAGAGGACAAATATCTAAATTTCTACAGTGAACTGCACATGCAAACACCTGCAGATGAAAACCCAAAAGGCACATTAGAAAAATCTGAATAATTTTACCATGCTAGTGGCTTTTGATCATTGAAAGGATATCCAAAGGTAGAACTTTTGCTGCTTAAAATTGAAATTCCTTGTAAAAGTGCTTGTGGAATGTTGCTTGCAGAAAGGAAACCTCTGATGACATAATCATTATTACAACAAAGTTCTTAAGTTTAATGAATGTGGTTGTGTTGTTGGTTGAGTGATTACCAACTTTTTTGAAATACAATTTTAGAAGATTTTAAAATTTTATTTTAGTGTCAATCCAGAATTCTAATAAACTAATTAGTTCATTCTATGATAATTGGTTTAAACAACAATCTTTCTATATTTGAAAATAGTTTTTATTTTCTTCAGTCTACATGATTCCCTACCCCTTCATAAAATATTTTTAGAATGATAATAGCACTATATATTGGTTAACTAAGAAGATCTGTCATTTGTTTTATTTTGGAGTCTTGACAGGATGGAAAAGGGAGAAACATCTCTTTACGCTCTTTCTTTTTCATAAGATGGAGAAACTCAGCTGTCCTGTATAAGAGATTTGGTCAAAGTCAGAACACCATGATGTGGAGCCTGACTTTTTCCAGTTATTAAAACCGTGTGCTTCTCTTTAACCCATTGAGAAAAAGAACCAGAAAATTGGCAAGCTCGTATTGTGAGGAGTTTATTTGGTGGGATTCTACTCTCTGTCCATCTACCCATTTACCCATTCATCTGGAACTCTAAAGCTAGTGTCTTTTTCAGCACTTAGAAGCAGCTGAGTTTCTTTTCTTCCTTGCACTGCATATGATTAGGGCTAAGAAAAACATGTAGTGCTAAAGTGGCAGTACAGACTCAGAGGAAAACCTGTCTCTGAAGAGCTGTCACGTACCATTTTGTCCAGGCTGCTCATCTAAACTCATGGAGCTAAATTTATTCCTGTTATAACTTCATGTCTTTATTACAATTTTGGCCCCTTATGCCTTCTTTCCACTCCAGAGGAAGCATTTCTTCCCAATGCATGAAGGATCGCTGCAGTATCTACTGTGATCTACTTTTTTGTGTGGTCTTGAGAACTTCTACTGCTTGTAAGAAAATACCTCGTGGTCAGAAGACCCACGCAGAGCTTATGCAATTATTAAGGTTAGAGCACCAGCTTTTACAAGTGACCAGAATGCTCATTGGTGACATACAATCCATACACTGGATAATTTTTCAGCTTGCAGCTGGAGAGTTATGAGCTTCTGAGCTATCTGCAGTGAGTGCTTCAGCAGAAGCGATGCCTAATATTAACCATAGATCTGAGAAAGTGGAAGCATGTTGAATTTTGAATTTTATCAATGATAAATGGGGGTATTTACTTTTCTTAAAAATATTTACCCTATTTTCACTCTGAACCAGTATGCTGCGATTAAAACTACAGAAAATAAATGATGTTCCACTGCACCTTGTAGAAATACGTAACCTCTTAGCAATATTTGAGATGCACAGTGATCTAGTAAATTCAGTATACGGACAAAAGAATCAGACCTACTGTCACAAGTTTGTTCCAATGGTAAAAAGAAATATGGTAAGAGGGTATTGGAGAAAAAATAAACACAAAACTCCTTAAAGCTGAGAAGTGAACAGCAGTCGTCTCTTTTAGAAAGAAGTGGTGTTATAACACAGAAGGCAACACAATTCAAACCTATAGATAAGAAAAGGAACTCTTGGAAGAACTGCAGTATTGGTGAGTGTCATGTGAGTGCATGAATGGACCGTAAGTTTTTCAATTCCACTCCTTCAGTAATTCTGCAGTTTTGCAAATCTCAACCAATTATTAACAGAAATGTGAATACTTTTTTTTTTTATTCAAATAATAACAAAAAGAAAATGAATAATTTTCTATTTTTTTTAGGAAATAATAATAATAGAACATATTTAGAAATCTTTTGCATTCATAAGGAAAGGCAGGAAAGCTTCAGACTTTTAGACAAGGGAGTTACGGTGCATTCTCATCAAATTTCTGGGGAGGTACTCAGCACCGTCTTTCATTTATCAAGGACCAAATTTTGCCACTGTCACTCTCACTGAGGACTACCTTATTCCACAAGTGATCTGTTTGACTCTGTGTCATAATTTACCTCTAATTAATGATGTTCCTGTGATTAAAGCATAAGGTGCATGTCAAGAGACTTTTCTTCCCTGTGGGCTTGTGAAAGTCAGAAAATACTCCCAAACCAAATGTTAAAGTCTTATATGAAAGCAGGATGCCTCTCTTCTCTAATACCAAAACCAAAAAATCCCAGAGTGTGATTTCCGAGGGCCGTAGCATTTCCCAGTGAGTTAAACTCCAAGAGAAAAGTACTAAACTGTGTGTACATACATCATCATTTGTCACTTGAGAGTAATCTCAAGACCTTAAGTACCAGAAATGCAGGCGGCTGGCTGAAGTGATAGAAAGGAAATAGCTCTGAGAAAGTAATTGATCAGGTATAAGAAGATGGCATCATTCCAGACCCCAGATTAATGGAAATGTGCAAAACTATTGATTTATGATCACTTGTGTCTCTTTGCTCAATGGTACTAATAATACTGTCCACCACAGGTATGTTTTGAAATATATTCCTCTGTACTTTGATGAACTGTCTGGATATCCAGAGCTGTATTCAGTTACTAGCACTTTAGGACAGAATCTGGGATTTGGGTCTAAAATTATGCAGTTCAAGCACAAAAAAATTGTAGGCACAACTGAGACTGATAGTATAATAAAACAAATAATAGTTTCATTATTTGTTGTTTACATATACTCTTAATTAATGCAAGCAGTACAAAAAGTAATATGAACAATATAAAATTATATAAACAGTAGTTCTACTAAGGCGTTTCTCATTAACAGCCATTCCTGAACAGGATTTCTCCTAGCAAGTGGATGTTCTTTGCATCACATAGACAGGGATTTCTCCTCTGCTCACAACATCCTAGCTGCAGCTTCAGCCAGCAGCATTTTCTACTGCAGATGAAAATAAAAAGGGGTTGGAAGTGTTTAAAACATCCTTGTTAGCCAGAAAATTGATTGGAGATCATAGAGCTAGGCAAATCTGCATAAAATGTAAATTGAAAGATAACATGCATGAACAGGAGACAACATGCTTTATGTGCTGAGAGAATGTAGTTTGTCTTATGTGGATCATTCTAGGGGCTGATTAATGACTTTGACTTTTTAGTCACGGGATCCATTTCTAAAACCAACAGAAGTATTAGGTGATCATTGATTCTCCCCTTGGCTGATGGTAATGATTATCAAATATTAGCATGCTGTCAGTCTTTATTTAAAGCTCTTCAAGAATGAATTAAACATGGAAACCTTGAACCCTCCTTCAAGATCTTATTAAGATACAGTAGCACACAAGCTACAGGTAAACACTGTGCATGCCCTGAGATGAAGAGGTTCAGTATTCCATGCTAAGTCACATTCCATAGGAATGAAATAATTGACGAGTGGGTGGGAGGAAGGGAAGGGATAAATAGCCATAAACATACAGGGAGTAAAATTTTCAAAACACTAGCACATTCAAGTAATGGGATACACTGATGGGTATCTTCAGTCTCACATGCTGGTGTGAGTACTACGGTTGTGTAGATTTAATTGACCCTATTTGACTGTTGTTTATTCAATTGAGTCTGTAGGTGTCTAACCATAGATCTTACATATTTAATTGGTTAATTTACAGCCATAGTTGCAGAGGTACTTTTTTAAACAGTATTTCTGGTATCTGTTTCCTTCCCTAATACATTAGTGAAAGACTGATAGCCAGTTTAAAAAATCTTTCAAAAACACAAATGGGAATTAAGTGCCCAAAACCTATTGATTCATAACAGAATTTATATTAATAGCACACCACTGGAATCTTGAAAATTTGCTCCTGAAACATCATTGGATGCCATCTCTTGAACAAAGTAAGGGCCACTGATATGAGATAGGTATCAGCCCAAGTTTGCGGTGAAGTTGATGTATCAAAGCTACATCTTGCCACATTGTTGGAAAATATATGCATGCATAAAATTTTGCTGAATACAGAGATAAAACCAGAAGGAAAATAGTAGTGATGGTGTTGATCTGTACAGTTGTTTCTTTTCTTCCACATTTGCTTTCTTTCATCAGAGTTTTGCATGTATGCACTTGACTAGGGATTAGTAGGTTTGTTAACTGAGCCAGGATGGAGATCTGGAGAGGGAGAGAGAGGGGAGGGAAAAGAAAAAATAAAAAAGAGAGAAAGAAAGAAAAACAGCCTGCAGAAAACTTGAACAAGCGAATTTTCTTGGCTCAAGCTTTGAAGATAAAGCAGTGCCCTAGGGACTGTGGTAAATATAAGCTCTCGTTTAGGCATCAGGCACAAACTGACCAGCCTCCAATCAGATTTGTTCTAAACTGTTTCATCGGAACAGCAATGTGTGAATATCTTTGTCATTTTAAAGTCACACTGCTTTGTTTTTATTTTCTTTTTTCAGTTCAGGAGAATGCAACTGTGATCAGCTGTTTTAGCTCAAATAATGATTATTTACATTGACTATTTTATTATACCACAGATGCATTTCACTGTCTGTATGTGAACTTATTACTGGGCTTTATTGCCATTCGACTTCATGAAACCCCTCTGAATTCCTCACTGAATATGGCTGTGTCTGAAGCAAACAATGCTACTGCAGCAAACATTCACCTTCTACTATCCCTTCTTTCTACTTTCATATGGCACCATAGTCTTCACAGCTGAGAGGATGTTCACTGCAGCAGTTTCTGTCCTGAGACAGAGATCCTGGAACCAACAAAAAGGCTTTTAGGAATCTAGAGGCTTGGTCCCAGTTGAACATGATCCCAGCTTCATATGAGGGACCAGTGACATAATGGCCTAAAGAGCCTGATCCTTTCCTATCATTCTGAGCTTCTGGAGATGAGAGTGAGTCAGAGAAGAGGAGAATGAACATACAAGCCTATTTTCCAGCAGTAGGAACAGAGTGAGAAATGCTGACTAACTCTTGCTTAGCAGCTGTGTTGGGGTGGAATTAAAAAGCTTTTGTACACACAAAATTATACCTGTTAAATTATTGGGATCTTTCCATATGAAATGTTTAAGATTCATCAATGCATGCATGCCCTCAGCCTGCACTGAAAGTCAGCTACGGCAGGTTTTGCATTAGTATTAGTAAAGTGCATTTTCCATTAGTAAAATGCATATATGAACAGAAGTCCCAGAGACCAGTGAATGCCCAGTAACTTCTTAAGCCAGAGCAATTTAATACCAAATCAACTCCTGGCTGATCTTGGCATCAGCTAAGCTGACCTGACCCTTCAAGTCTTATGTTGATCAGATTTTGGTAAGGCTTGGGCCCTTGTTCTGAGAATTTAGGAAACTAATTAGTACCTGGAGAACCAAATGATTCCAGGTGGTCACTGCAATAGGGCTATTGAAATAAACATTCATGAAAACTACACAGTGGCATGGGACAAGGCTTCATTTAAACTGTAAGTATAAAGATTAAAGCCCTGTTGTTTGGCGTTTTCAGTTATATAATGGAGTTTTTTCTACGTACAGTACTTATCTTGTCTCTATCTCTGTAGTGTTTGAGCACCTCCCAGACTTTGATGTTTATCTCTCTCACAATACCTCTGCGCAATTTCAAGTATTTCTACCTCTATTTTACAGAGTAACAAGAAGTGGGGTAAGGTCCAAGGTCACACAGGAAGAGTGAAGCTTAGGAAGGAATAGAATGGTGATCCAGGCATAGCACATCATCCCTTAACCCTTCTTGTCTTTTTGCTTTCCTGCACAGAATTTGAGATTGTTGCTGAGTTTCTCTCTGAGGCTGATCACTAGAATGGATAGGAAGATATTTGTTTAAAATTTTATAACAAGGAAGAGAAGGGTTTGGGCAGTAAGCAACCTTATCATGGGAATTCATCAAAAAACACATCAAGTTTTAATTGTTTTTCAACTTAAAAACCCAGACAATCCATGCACTTTAAAATTTTTAATTATTTTACAGAACCTAAGGAGATAATATACAGGGGGAAAAAATACTTTAAAGGTACCTGAAAAGGAATTGCTTTTCTGTAATAAACAGCATATATTCAAATAAATGAGGAAAATTTAAAAAAAACCAAAAAACAAAATACCTTTAAAAATGTCTTTAAAAGCCATAATGTAAGTTTTTGAGGATTTTTTTTTTAATACAAACAAAAAAAAGTTTCAATCTTCTTTTTAGCCTGTGCCAGCAGTGGCTGGTAATGTACCATTCTAGCTTATCCCTTTATGATCCTTTCCGTCACAGCACAATGTAGTGTCAGAAATTACAGGGAAACAAAGATCTCTTTATTTGCAGTGAAATAACAAAAGCAAAAGTAAACAAAAGGATGATAGGTCCAAAAGATTATAAGAACCCGAGGTCTTATATATGTTTCATTCAAGAAGCACTGAACCAGGTGATATACTTATTGACCACTCATGCTCATTCAGCTGTCTTCCTCTAGACCTTGGATTCATTCCCACTATAACATGCATGGTCCACATTTGTACCTTCTGGTGCAGATTTGTTGGGTACTCTTAGATTTTAAGCAAGAAAAGTCCCTATTTTGAGTGCTTTTGATCTCAACAACTTGTGAATATAAATTTAAATGATTTTGACAGACCACAGAAATTAATGGTGTGAGACAAATGTTGGGTTTTCAACCCAATTTTTTTAACTCAGTTACAAAACAGAGCTTCTCCCTCAGTATGGATCTTACAAACCGTAAGTAGGTGTTCCCACATTTAATAGTGGTATGTAGTCTCTTGAATTAATTTTAATTTTCAATGGTGTAAGCCAGAGGAAAATCAAGTCCAGTATGTCTATCATACACTCATTATTGACTCAGGCATAATTCATATTGGTTTGAATCAGTCTGAGTGAATATTTTTACTTATTACTCATCCCACAGTCATTTCTATCACTAACCTCTCCAAGTATCAGTAATGAGAAAACCTTCACAACAGTTTCTCTAGGCAGTATACATGATTCTATGAATATTTTACATTTTTCTAGTGCTTAATATTTTCAAATTCCATACACACTAGGATGACCAGATTCAAATTGCAAGGTCAAACAGGGTCAGTTTTTGTATTGCTGCTGTATGTTCTGCATGTTGCATTGTTGCACTTCTGAGTTTCTTTCCCCTTTCATAACCCTACAATTTTTATGAGAGAATTTCTTTCATCTCTTTCTCTGTTCCACTGAATCATATAAATTCACCTTTGTTGTAGTAGATTGGTATTATACATGCCCCAACAGTTAAAGTGTTAAATAGGCATGAATTTTGCCCCTCAGTTTTTTAATTATCTGACTTCCCTTTAAAAACCTTCTGGAGACCCCAAAATGCTTATCTCAAATGACTGTGGACCATCTTTCTCCACATAAAGGAAATGATTGACATAGCAATAGAGGATCAGGGAAAACAAAAGGTTCCATCTCTTGTACTTGGGGCAATACTTTCCCAAGATAATTATTTCCATCTAGGAAAATTATGAAATGCCTCATTTGGGAGTAACACCCTTTACAGGCATTAGAAGGTCTTTATTGTGCCTCTTAGTCTCCCCTATCTGTTATTGGAACAGTCGTTTACAGCAAAGATTGCTCAACACCTGAACACATATATCTACTCAAAACATATCAGTGTAGCAGTATGGAAAATTATTTCTAATGTGAAATTCTTCTAAAGAAGTCATAGGACAAATCAAAGAAATGTCCTGCATAGGTTGATGATAGCAAAGCATTCAAGGAAGATGTAGCCATGGATAAGAGTTTTGTGACTCATAGTGATGTTACTGAACCACAAGCATTCAAAAGAGCATAAGAAAAAACAGTAGATAAAGTAGATTTTAGAGAGGAAAGAGAATGAGCATTCGCCCACCAGCAAACCTGCAAAGGGTAGATGTAAGTGCAGAGTTGCACTTATTCTGGCCATACTTAGGGACATGTTGCAGTTGACTCCACAAAGCGATGAGCTCTGATCAGTATATCCCATGCTCATAAGCACTGCATTTCTGCAGGATCAGTACTGCTTGCTTGAGGGCATGAGCAGCATGAATGAAGACCTTGAGATGTGCACAGAGCAAAGGACAGAGGAAGTGCTCAAATGACCGCGTGCGATGCTGAAATAGCATACATACTTCCACCTCTGTCAGCTAACAGCTATGTTTTGAGCAGCAAAGCTGTTCCTGTGTGAACTCCAGTGGCTGGAGGAGGAGCTAATTTTTTCACAGACAAGACGTGAAGGCAATGCTTCCCACTTTCCATTGGAGGCAGAAGTCACTGAGGTGAGATGTTGCTGAACATCTGTACATGACAACAGCCTCTCCCAAATTCCTGTTACAATGAAGAGCTGAGCAGAATTGAAGCAAACTCAGTCTCAGTGGGGTAAAACACCACCAATAAGCTAAATATTCTTCTCTTATTTTTGTGCAAGGCAGAACTTTCTAGAAGAGATTTGAGCAATATCCTCACAAAAGAACCATATCCAACTTCTCATCCCTTAAACACATCCTTGGTAAATATAGATATATGAGAAGCACTTCTCATTTAGAAGAGACAGAAGAAAAGAGGTTTTTTTGAAAGATCACAGTCACCTAATTGCACATTCTCTAGGCTATGTGCAGTTTGACTCTGAGTAAACAGAGAAGTACATCAGTTACCTTTTTTGCCTTAATGGACAATTTGTCTTTGCTGCTCAAGAACAGGTAGGAGCAAGACTGGTAGAGAAGAAAGTAAAAGATGTTGAATGTGTGAAGAAGAGAGAAGGCTGAGATGGGGAAAAATATTTGGTTAGCTGGCTTTTATCGTGCACATTTCTCAACACTGGGTGAGTACTTTTCCTCTTAGGCAGCTGTACCAGCAACAGAAAAAGGCACAAGAGAGAGTGCATGAGACTACCAGAAATAATGCTCAAAAAATTACTTAGTAATTCTCAGTTCAGAGATCCCTCCAAATTTCCTTAAGGAGGAAATAAACTCAAAAAGTGAAGAACAGCAACTTGCTAAGCAACTGCGACAACACTAATTATTTAACCATAATATCAGTGATATATAGTCAACATTAATTCCACATAAACATACATAGCAGCTCTATTCTAAAGACATATAAAGAAGGGGAATTAAATAACATATTTTTGAATTTGCTTTTACTGTTCTATACATGAATGCTACATGATAAATGTGGTCTTGATCTTCAGAGTCCCCAAAGAAAGCAGGTAAGATAAAGGTCTCTTACTGAAGTCAGCAAGGATAGCCATGTTGTTAACATGTGGCATGTGCTTAAATATTTCAGAGTCTTCAGTGTTTAAGAGCGGCACATTTATATTTGCTACCTGAGCCCATCTTTTCCTTGTACTTCTTTGGATACTTTTTGTGTTCTTTTGATTTCATCACTTTCAGGTGTGTAAGTTCTGGAAAATGAAGGGATGGGAAGAATCACTTGCTTTTGCGTGGTAAGGAAGAACAAATAACTGACAGAATGTTCATTATTTCCTGAAATAATGACTCACATGGACCTCTTAGTCAAATCCTGTCACTTCTTTCAATACTATTAGGCCAACAAGAAATGGAATCTAGGACTAATACTTTGTATCTGTTTTATAGACAAGAACTCGAGGGCTGGCACCCTAAAGTCATGTCTCCAAGGTGCAGTTCAGAAGTTCAGGGGGACTTACAGGCGGCCCAGGTAGCATAGAATAAGTTGGTATATTTTAAATCCAGCCCTGTACAAAGATACAAAATCCCGCAGGTAGGATAGTCCCTACTGACACATTAGTGGATATTTCAAAATGAAGAAAATTAATTCAATGTCCCACTCATTTGACAGCTCTGCCTCCACTTCTGGGCCTAGTAGCATGAATGCAAGCTGAAGTATCTTCATTCAGACACTGCACCACTTACTCATGTGCTTAAATGAAAAAAAAAACAAAACCACTGTAAAAACAGCAGTCAAATACTGACTTTGGATGAACTGTTGACCATTCTTCCACAAGTGCACATGGCTGATTGTGGTGGATAGAAGCACACGTGTCCCAGGGATAACAAATATCGCTGCCATCATGGAGCGTGTGCCACTCAGCTGTGTTCATAGCTGCCTTCTCATGTGCCATGTGGTTGAATCTAACATTAAGCCTGGAGTCTTGTTTCCAGGGAGGCACGTAGCATGTCTGAGGCAAAGCCGAGTCCTGAGGCAGCTGAGGTCTGACATCTTTAGTGTGCGCAGTTCCATCTACAGCTGGGCTATACAGGTCATGGGTTGCAAAGTTTTTTGTGATGACATACAGATGCATAAGATGCACGGTCTCTCTGGCAGCCAGAGAACCAAGGAGTCTGTTTCTGTCTGGTAGTCTGAATAAAGGGTGTTTTATCTTCACATACTCCTGTCTCTTTTCCATGGCAAGGGGGACTTTAGTGATGGGGTCAAACAGCTGTCACATATTGCACAAACCTACAATGGGTAATGGATACAGTTATACTTCATGTAGATTAGTCACACCCAAAGAAAACTTGCTTTTAAAGTGGGAATGAAAAACAAAAACATTCTTTTGTCCTTTTTCTCTTTTTTTCTTGAATGACCAAAATGATCATATTAACATTGCTCTTCACAAAAATAATGTGCTTTTAATGCTTCTATAAATCCTGCCTGGTTTCCATTGTAAGCAGAGGGAAAATTAAAAATTATTTCAAGACTTAAATCAGGATAAGAACTAGGATTTGCAATGGATAAGAATCTGTCTAACACTTTGACAAAGAGTACAGTACTGTACACAAAGCGTAATGCAATAGCTTCCTTATTTATTCCTGTTTTGCAGAAAGCAGAAACTGTTCTTGCCATGCATTACCCCTGTTATGTTCCTTCTTGGGAACCTGAGACCTTTTGAATCTATCTTCTGAACCATTTTAATATGCAGCAGAACAAAAGGATCACAGTGTCACTGATGAATACATTGTAAAGCCAAAACCATAATTACAAATAGAAAATGGAAAATGTATGCAGATAGATAGAAAAAGTAACATATGCAAGCATAAAAATAATATTTTTTGCCATATTTATGTTAGTTAAACTTCTCTCCCCCCTCCCCTCTTTTTCTTTCCCCTAGCTCCTCTCAAAGAAATCTTTCTTTCAATAGTCTCTTCAGACGTGGAAAGGGACACCAAGGGGAAGGAAGAATCAGCTTTCATTGATGCCGTGACTAAGGGCCATGGTCTTGGCCTAGACCCCTGACCCTCATGTCTGTAGCATTATACACAGTGTCTGGTGTGATCAGCCCAACCTTGTTATTCAGCTTTTGTACTGTGCATATTTAATTTCAAAACACATTCCAATGGCAGCGGGGAAAAATTCGCCCTCTTTTAAGTGTATGATTCACCAGCTCTTTAGAGTCAGTTGGTGGCAGATGGGCAAGTGTGAAAACTTCTATTTGTGATCTCACACTATATAATGAGCACAAGCCACCACTGGAATCTCAGTTTCTGCATGGAGAGCCCTGTGCACTCGGTTCCCTCTCAGAACTGGTTCTCTTTACTTACACCACAGTGGGAGCTGTGCCAGGAGGCCTGGACAAGGTCACTGTCCCCCAGAAGCATCCCAAGGAGTACCTCAGGTTTTCTGAAGCTCCCTGCACAAGCCTTTTGCCAAGCCAGCACACTGCTGCAGGGCACCCTTTGCACTTCATACCTTATAGGTCCTGACACACAGGCTCTACCTTTCCACCCTGGGTGCATCTTTACCTCAGAATACAAGAAATCTGCTCTCTGCCACTCTTAATCAACTGTGTTATGAAGCAGAAGTCCAGTCTCTAAAGCGTTCTTGCATTTGAAACTATAAACCCTCCAACTTTTGCACAAAGTAGATTCAATCTCTCCTGCAACCAGAGAGGTTTCCACCAGAGCGAAACATCCAGTTTCATCTGGGCATGAAAAGTTCTTAGTGTACATCCTCTGCAGTTCAGGCTAGCTTTCAGCTGAAATTTTGACAGAAAAGATGAAAATAATGAGATTTCTAGAGAAACTACATGGAATGAAATTTGTCAACAGTCATATCTTAAAGATTATCATCATGATTCTTGGTCCTTACATATGAAAAATACAAACACTCTTGTTTAATTTCTCCACTGGAAATGAATTAATTTTCTCCAGTTAAAATAAGGGCCTTGTATAAAGTTGACCAATAATGGGACATGAACTTTTCTGAAAGTGAAAACAATTAATGCTTCTAAGTTACTATTATTGCTGGTAGTTATTATTATAGTGCACTGGTTTGTACAGGCTAACCAGGTATCAGAATTAGATTCTGCATGGAACTGTATAAATAACAAAGGAAATATTCTCCATCCCAGTGATCTTGACATTTGTCTGATAGGATCCAGACTATTTAAGTGATAAATAAAGAGAATGAAATGACAATAAAAGAAGGTGTTATGACATCTGCACCTCAGCTTGCTTTGTATCTGCCCAGTTTCAGAGAAGCAAGTTTTATTTTCTTTTTCTGAGTCTTCAACTCTTTATAATTTTTGGCAAGGACCAGAGACCTAATCTTGTGAAGTGCTGAATGCCTCCTGTGATATCATCATCCCCCCTTAGTGACAGCCCCCAAAGTAGAAGGACTAAAAATACTGTAAAAAAAAGAAAGAAAATAAGAGGTTCTGGGAATTTGAAAATAAAAATTGTTCTTGAAGGGTTTGCAGCCCAGTTAGGCAGCTTTTGGCTACAAAAAATCTTAAGGAAGGTCAGTGTTGGTAAGGTTCAACACCCAGGGATTTGGGTACATGTCCAGCATGAACTGAACTTCAACCACTTCTTGATGTATGTCTTACACACTTCTTCATAGGTTTACTGCAGGTCAGCACAGGGCAGTAATAGCTTTAATATCTAATGCAGATTGTAACCATGGGTAACTATAAAAACCCAAGAGAGGAACTTTTGTTTATGGACAATTTTTAGGATCATTGTTTGCACTGCAGGAGAAAGATAAAATATTAGCTAAGCTGAAAAAAGGAACAAATGGTAAGACATTAATAAAAATATTGAGCAAGCTTATTTACCATTGCATTAGTATTGGGACTTCTTCCTGTAACTTCAGGGAAACCTCTTCAGTATATGTTCTTTTCCTTTTTGCTGTATCTTATGTTCAAAAGGCAGGAAATATGCTTTCTGCTTTTTTTATGCTTACTGTTATTATTTGTGGTTGCACCTCAGATGAATGAGGGCTTTTTATACAATCACAGTGGGTCATCTCTAGGAGTTTTAATAATAATAATAATAAAACCAAGAAAGAGACCAAAAGAAATGGAATTTAAGTAAGGGAGACCTTACAGTTCTTACACACTCATTTGAATTGGAGGAATTTTTGGTTCTCCTTCAGCCCTTACCATTTAAAATGTATTTTGACTGCATTCATTCTAAAATTAGAAAGATATCACATCAGGCATCATCACAGCTGTCTTTCAGATAAAGTCAGTCCTCTCAGAGTTTACCATGTCATGTAGAGCCACTGTGGTATATCTTCAGAAATAACAGGTCAAGGTTCAAGACAGGGTTCAATATAACAGTAGGCTTTCATTGTAGATTTTCATCTTTTTTCTTGTTTTCATGTCATTCACAATCAGTGAGTGTTTGTGTTCAGGTCTTGGGGTAGCAGGGGCCTTAACCAGAATGCCAGGTACAAACAGTTCCCATGATGTCTTGTGTTTGGAATCCAGACTGATTCCAGGCTCCCAATAATTTAATCTCTCCTCCAGTTTTCAGTTAGCAGGGAAGTGAAAATAGACATTTTTATTTAATTAAGCTACACAGATTATGAGTAATATAGAGATTATTAACAAATATTTTTGAGGAAAGAGAAAGCAGTGTGCTCTCTCTCTCTCTCTCTCTAAAAAAACCTTGGCCCGGAGCCAGTTATTATTATAAGCTGACTGAGCTGGCACAAAGCCAAGAAGCTGATAATTTAGCATGAAGCCAAAATGGATGGCTTTTCTCCCATTCCCCTCTTTCAGATATAGCTTGTGGGTGTGACAAACGTTTCCACCACCCAAATTTTAAAAAACTGCTCACGGATCAAGTGTGTCTCTGTCTGTGGGGGTGGGGTTGGTGCCATGTATTTATTGTGTGTTTAGAAAAGGATCACACCCTGCTTAGAATCTTACAAGAGTTCAGCTGCTGCCTCATTTTATTTTGTGAGGCAGATGACAAATTCAGATGTCCTCTTCCTGGGCCTGATTTTCTTCTTTGATACTTGAGATAACTTATCAGGCCCAAGGGTGCACAAGACTGTTGTCCTTTAGAAGCACCAAATTCAATTCAGCTCTTCTGTGAGCTCAGAGCTCAGCAGAGAATGGGGCAATACCTCATCCAGACTTTTAGGCTTTTATTGTGTTTATCTCTGATTCTGCTTGCCCCAGATGCAGAGTGGTAAGTGCAAAACAACCCTGATACTGCCTCAGGGCAGGGGCAGGGAACTGGGACCTTTCTGACTTGGGAGCAATGCCATAGTAACATACAGTCAGTCACCTCCTTGCCATGGTGGCTGCAGATGTAGCTTCAGGCAGGCATGCTGTAGCCAAGAAGGTAGACTTGATGGAAGCATTTCCACTTTTTTCCTCTCATTTCCTCCTCTGAAGAGTTTGCATGGCAAAGTATAGTATGAATCATGATGGATGTGTTAGCAAAATAACTGAGAGCCAGACCAAATTTAGGGAATGGGAGGCTAAATGAGGGGCCAGTGCACAAAGTCCCACACATTAGAGAACTATGTATCTGCAGTTGACCTGGAGCAAGTATATGCCTTCCATCAGCCTGCTCACCTCAGGGATCTGCTGCTTACCCTTCTCTCAACAACTTGAACCAAAGATGCTAAGCAAAGCAAGACTTCCTCAAATATAGGAAAAAGCAGAATATACTAGAGTGATTGCTCTTCATCTGTGCTGACCCTTCTCCAAGCTTTTCACCTCTTCATCAAACATTCATGGTCTTTTACACAAGTCCTCAGCAGTATATGTTTTGAGCTTACCTGTAAATTTCAGCAGCCATGGATTAATGGGGAGATGGCAGAACAGCACCTTAGAGGGCAACTAAGAGGGTAACTAACTGGAAGATCTTTAATACAGACAAGTTTTCTATGGCCTTTTGCAGGCTTCACTGCAATTCCATCTATGATGCAAGAATGAACTAACTGGCAACCACAGTTTGGCCCTGAATACTGAGATAATATGTTGAAATGTTAAATGATTGTATGGCACAATACTGTCTCTACAGCCATTTATATTAACTTAAATCTGTCTCTCACCCAAATGAAGATGTCCATGGGATTTAAACTCACTTACCATTGCACCAGCAAGAGACAGAAGAGTTCAAAACTGTCCTTTCAACTGCTCTGGCCCTCTCAGTGTGATACATACTGCGGACAGTACTCAAGAGATCAGAAGTCTAGCAAACTGATGCAGGAGAACATTCAGGCGATCTCACAGAAGTCATCACACATGTGGCTACCAAATACCACTCATCCTGGCCCAATGCATGCATTTACCTGAGCAGACACTAGGAGAACTTCAAATGGCTCTTGGGTAAATGGAAGTGTGAAAGACAGAGTCTACATGAGCCAATACATTTTCTTTATTTTTCTTTAAAGCCAATGATTGGTATTCATTGGATATCTAACATAAAATAACCTGTTCATCAAGCTTGCATAGTGAAGATACCCTCCAGATGAAAAATTATAGCCAGCTAAGCATGACTAGGAACTCATATGTCAAAGTCTCAGGATTTTGTGGATAATTATTTAAGGCAAGTTGATATATTATTTCTTGCAAATCAAATACAATCAAATGAAAAAGGACTGCAAGGCCACAGGTTCTCAGTGAGATTCTGCACCTCTTAAATGTACCAATACAGGTCTCTGTTAGCAGCAGGGTGGTGATAGCAATAACAAACACAGATGATTATGATGAGAAAGCATGATATTCTCATCAAGGCTGCAGAGCCATTTGACTGGAGACTTTGGGCCTGATTCTGTTACATTGTGACCACATCGGTGTAATCATTAGGAGTGCAGTGGAGTTATTACAGCTTAAAACTGGACTGATACACTACAAAATGAAACTATGAACTTTGGAGGAGCTAATGACTTTATTTTTCCAGGGCAGAAAAAGGGTGTGCTTTGCTGCAGTTTCCAGTGGCATGATTAGAGAGGCTAAATGGCTGAGTAAGAACTGCAGGCTCTAGTCTCCAGGAGGTGGTCTTGATTCAGCAGGGTGCTTAAGTACTTGCAGAATGTTGAGTAATAAGCAGCTCCATGACTCAAAAAAAGGTCTAACTATAGAAGATGTGGTTTAGTGGTTGAAGGCGAGGTCTGGGATTCAGGGCTTTATGCATTCTAATCCCAGCTTTAGTGGTCTCTGTGGTCTTCTCTATTTTTAATGTGTAAGTAGTAATCCTTAACTCATGAAAAGGGCTAAGCTTTATTACATAACAACATGGTTCACTTTTACTTTTGTTATTGTTCAGTCTCTCCAAGTATTATACTTACCCCCAAATGCTCTGCTTTTGTAACTTGCAGCATCTCTTGTTCATGTCTGGTACTGCTCTTGAACAACCTGTCACGGTTTAACCAAAGCTGGCAACTGCACAGATTATCTCTACCCCAGCCAAAACCAGCACACAACCTTCTGTCAGAATGGTAAAGAGAGGCTGTCCACTGGGAATTGTACACTACAATGGATGGTAGGGCTCTCCAGCTATGCAGACAAAGCTGGGAGGGACAGAGAAATACACTTTTCCTCAAAGAAATGCGTACAACAGATTTCTGACAGTGTGACTGGCAACTCTGTGAAAGACAAGGATTGATCAGAAAAGACTTGTTCCATAAAGTGGTCTTCTATGAGCATAGGTAACTCCAGCACGAATAGGCACCCTTTTAAGAGTAATCCAGATGGTAAAGGAAATGCAGCTCACTCATAAGCACTGGAAATTATTTTTTGTTATGTGTCATAATTTCATTTAGAAAATTTTTGTTAGTGACCTAACAGGCTGCTAGCGTATATCCTAGTTTTTATTCTAAAAAGCAGGCATTCGAAGCCCAGAAAAGAAGAGAGAGGTTTCTGTACCTGTGCCAAAAGTTCTGGGAACAGATCTTTTTTTTTGATACCCATTCCTAGACTAGCCTTGTCCACACTCCAGGTAATAGAAGAATTCAGTGACATAATGACATTCTGTATTCTAAATATGTCATTTGCAAAAAAATGTTCTTTGGTCCTGAATAGACAGCTACAACGATTGCCATCAACTAACTCACAGACACTTTCCATTTTTAGAAACTCCTATACACTACTCTAAGTTCTCAAAAAGCTACTGAGTTTCAGTAATTAGTATAAAATTTGGTAAATATAATATGGTTCAAAATCTGCAATCTTGCAATCTTTCCCACAAGCACAATGTAATAATAAAATGCCAGCTACAAAATATTTGTTCTAACACTAAAATCTTGCTTTCACATTTCTTTGCATAAATGATAATGAGGATGTGAATAATAGTACTCTATGTTAGCTTCTCTCAAAATTGGAGCAGTGTAGAAAAAAGGTAGGTGAAAAAGACAGCACAATTCTCTACAAGTTTATTGTATAAATTTTTTGCAGTGTTTCTTGAGTGGAATTTGCTATTCTTCATTTTCTCTGTTAGTATTGGATTTTCAAATGTCTGGGGGCTGGCAAAGAAGGGAACAAGGTAAAGAAATATTGATGATTTATTTCACCAGTTTTCACTTGTTTGCTGGAAATATCCGCTAAAATTTTCAGTCAGGAGTGGTGATGAACGGGACAGTGTGATGGAACGGCATACCGAATGGGATATGGACCTTTCGTCAAAGTTGAGCATGTTCAGCTGACCTACGTGGATATTGGTATACTGCTGAAAGCTTGTACTGCAAAGGTTCATTGCCACAGGAATGAAGAAACATGAGGCCCTACAGAAATGTACAAATGCCGCAATCAGGAATTGACTCTCAGACAGGAATCAGTGAAAGGAATTCAACCCGACTTTCAAACATTCGTCCTTTGGGATTGTAGCAGGAAGCTTTATTGCCTTCCAGTCACGTTTTGGTCAGAGTCAGATCTGTGGGCTGTATTGTAAGCAAACCTACTGGATAAATCTCTCTGGGAAAACACCTCATGTGTAGAGGCTGAGTGGCTTTAGGTGGTGAATTAGATAATGAGCTTTCATGACAATGTCAAGAGTAATGTATTTCTGAAAGTGTCCTATTGATTACTAATTGAAATGCAGATGTCCACTTTTATTGTGGACAGCATCCTACAGCTCCTGTTCTTCCTTGTGCTATCAACATTTTCTGCAATTAGTATCCCATTCAAAGGCTCAGGATTGGTCTTCGGCTATTTGACAACATTTATCCAATTATTCCTAATGACTTTTAATTAATCCTAACATTCTCACTAGGGCAGTCAAAGAATTTACATGTTGCATTATGCGTGAACATAAAGGATGAACAAAAGCCATAAAAAATAGAAGTTAAATAATGGAACCTTAATATTATTTCTTCTTATTAGTCTCTAATCGTCCAGCCTAAAACAACATCTTTGGTCACCTGTTGGGTCATGTATCTGCATCTAGGTCTCATTTAAAAATTCTATTAAATTGTGCCCAATGCTGTGCATTCTGCCTGCACATCCTGTCTGCTCTTAAACTTGAGTACAGATCCCCCAGGCATTTGTAGTGTATGTAATCCCACGTGAGACAGTAGCAGCAGGGGACAAAATGAAGCAAGAGGATTCTATCTGACTGAGTGGTTTCAGAGGAATTGCTCACTTGACCAGAGCACTGGTCATCTGCCTGTGGTGTCTAGTTCAGAAGAAAATAAAATCAAATCCATTTCCCCAGATACTTTTGTACTGTTTTGGTTGGTTGGTTGTTTTTAGGGTTTTTGTTGTTGTTGTTGGGGTTTTCTTTTTTGTTCTGTTTTTTGGGGGGGGGGTTTGTTTGTTTGTTTGTTTGAGGGGGTTTTTCTGGGTCTTTTTTGTTTGGGTTTTTTTTTGTTTGTTTGTTTGTTTGTTTGTTTTGTTTTTTTTTTTTGGTTGTTTTTTTGTTGCTGTTTTTCTTTTTCTTTTTTAGATTTTTTTTCGCCTCAAACATCTTTGATCATAGGGAAGATAGCAGAAGGTAAATGCACAGAGTACAGAACATCTGTCTCCTACCTAGAGAAATACTTCAGAAACATATGTGTTGATACCAAGTGGTTAGCAAAACTCTCATTATTCTGAGCCTGTACATGGCACCAATTTTTGTTCAGGCAAGCATGAAACTGGAGTATGAGCATTTTCCTCTAACACAGATCAGTGGAAGTGGTATCATCAGATGGTCAATGGGAACTTTCCCTGGAGGGCTGAATACAATTTTACTTCAGCATGGAAAGGTTGAGGCTCAGTTGAGTCAACTGGAAGAATCTAAAGGGAGTAGGCCTGTATATGACATGGGAGAGTTCAGCAGATATTACAGACATACTTACTTCATGGGGCATAAGAACCTGGAAAACACAAGGGAGACAGAGAGAAGATGACAAGGTGAACATTGCTATAGTTTTCCTAGTTACATGTAAAATGTGATCACATAGGAAGGTCCT
This sequence comes from Dicrurus megarhynchus, assembly GCA_013399195.1. Classification (NCBI taxonomy): domain Eukaryota; kingdom Metazoa; phylum Chordata; class Aves; order Passeriformes; family Dicruridae; genus Dicrurus; species Dicrurus megarhynchus. The sequence continues at coordinate 224,738 of VXAD01011941.1, read as the reverse complement.
AGAGCATGAAAACTTAGTAATCAGCCATGTATTATCTTCATTATTTTACTGTCTGTATTCCACAAAGCTTTGCAAATGTGAGTGTTTTTTAAATAAGAGGTTAAGAATTTTGCTGAAACTTATCTTAGTGTTTTTGGAGTACATTTTTGCATCTGTCAGTCAGCAGTAGCTTGTAACTCAACTCTGCTTTCATTGAACAATGCTTAAATGAATTGCCTGTACTGTAGCGTAGCAACTTATTTATCCAGTCTTCACTGTTTTCAGCCTGTCTCTTTCTCTGTCCCTTATTACATCCAGTATCTCAGTGTCTGATCCTCTTCTGTGGATTTTAACCTGACAACACCCCTGTCAGGTAGGAAGTATTATTCTCCCATTTTACAGACACAGGAAAAATCGGGACTTGTGCAAGGTCACAGAGGAAGTTTGGGGGTGAGCTGAGCATTTGGTGAGGGCCTTTGGGATCTGGATGTATTGCAATATATCTAAATTAGAGTTAATAATCAGGCTGTGCAAGAATAGTAAATGTGGATAGCCTCAGTTTTTGTAAATAATCATCTTCAACTACTTGTAGGGGTTGTGTTTTGAGTTTTTATTCTCTTCATATCTAGTTCCAAAGACTATTTAAGCATTACATAAATTACACTAATTACACAAAACTTGAATTTTTAATGCGGAATTTTTTTTTAAACTATGTTATTTCATTTCCATAACATTATTACCAAAATTCATGTGTAGACTTACAGAGAACAAAGCAAAAGTATTCTGCATTTATTTTGCACAACATTTCTGTTAGGCAGAAGAAAATATGTAATGAGTCTGGCAAGGCATTCCAGGGTGACGTAATAGTGATGAAAAAACCCCTCCTTTCGGTGATATCACAAAAAATGATGAAAGCTGTGTTTTGTATTTAAGGCTGGAGTGGTGTTTAAGAATTCAAACTGCTGGTTTTGGCAGACATCTAATTGTAATACTGTAGCATTGCTGCAGGCAATTTTCTTTGATTTAATTAGATGAACTGTGGTATTTTTTTCTTTTTGCAAAAGGCTTTATTATGTAGAAATGAAATATGTATAAATTTAATTTTTAATCTTGTCACTACAGAGTAGGAAGGAATAAGCTGATTCTTTTAATTTATCCTCTTTGTTTAAGAAAAAAAATTAAATTAATCTTATCACAAATGTTTATGAGTAATTGATTTGAGTTTTGCGCTCCAATCAGAGGTGATAGAGTTAAGATTGCTCTGTGTTTCTTCTGAATTGAATGCGTTGCAACTCTCTTTGAGTGTGTAAACACAAACATTTTGAAGCCTCAATGATGTTATTTTTCTTCCAAACTATGATATTAACACTTAAATCAGAACTTGGAGTATAAAATAGATCAATCCAAAAGATTTACTCTGCACGTTTTCTTTGTTTGTTTCTGGATTTTTCATTTGTCTTTTTGTTTTGGTTTTGGTTTTGGTTTTTTTAACATACTCCAAAAAGTAATTGATTACCAAAGACTTTCTTTAATACTGCTTTCAGGTGTTTTTCTGTGGGACATGTCCAGAGTAGGTAATTTTAAGTAAATTGCAAGAAATTGTAATTATAGGTAATTGACACTACTCATAGGGCTCTGTGTCCTCAGGTTTTAGGCAAATATTCCCCACTGTTTCTAATCAGCTGTCCATTTCAGTTTCCTAGATCTGAAAATGTTTTTACAATGTTCAATACCTAGATCATGATATGGATTGCTTTTTCAAATATTGATTGCTTTCAGATATATTCAAAATTCTGTAGAAGCGTAGAACCATCCTTGTGCTTTTCTCTAAGATGAAGCTAAAAGCCAAAAATCCAACTTCTTGTATGGAAATGAAAAATTTCTGCTTGCTTTGTTGAAAGCCAGCATTTTGGTCTGTGTTCTAAGATGCCTGATTTGGGAGGTCTTGAAATCAAGGACAGAATATCCATTGGTTTCAGCACTGAAGGTTTTCCTTGTGTTAAAGCTGTGGCTTTTACTGCATGAAACCTTTTTTTTACCAGTTTGACAAAGATGGTTTTTTTCCAGTGGCAGTGGAGATGGTAGGACAGTTAATTGAATTATTGTCTGCTTCAAATTGCTGAAAAAAAAGGGCAGGAGAGTATTTGCATTTTTTTTTTCTTTGCTTGCCATTGAAAAGTGTTGATGCACTTGAAGTTCTTGTCTAGTACCAGTTTTAATAGCAGAGGAGTCCACAGTGATTATCACAGCTTGGTCAAGGCCATTTAGGGCAAATCTGTGCTCTGACAAATTATCCAATGAATCTTTTTCCTTTCTGTAAATAGTTTTATTATAAGGGGTGAAACAGTAGAAAGTTCATCTTGAATTGTGTATATGTTTCTTATAATGATGAAAGTGATAAGATCACACTCTACTCAGAACAGAAGGCTTCTTTTTGATTAATTCTTCTTTTGAAAGAATAATGTACTTTTCAGTAGACCTGAACTATTCATAAAATGAAGAGTATTCTTCTTTGAAATTTTCGTTTCTTGTTCCAAAAAATGTTACTTGTCATTACTTGAATTTAAATAAAATTAAAAAAAAAAAGCTTTCAAAATTAAATCATATGTGTCAGTATTTTAAAATAAAAATTTCAGGTTGATCTGAAATTAAAATAATTTTTAACTAGTTTGTTTTCACAGCTTAACTCAAAGAAATTAATTTATTCACAGTTCTCATTTGGGGTAGCTAAATCCAAAGCTTTTACTGAGCTTCAATTCTTTTTTGTATTTGCTATTTGGTTGTTGTGGTTTACATTAGTGAATGAAAAAAATCAGTGCTAAGCACTTTTTGCATGCACTTTTTTAAAAGCCTTTTTTTTCCTTTGTTTCATTTTTTTAAATGTCTTCGAAGAAATGGAATGCAAATATTTTTACCAGTTCATGTATTACTAAAGGAGGTCTAATTTTCTCATGTGATTGAGTTTCAAAGTGAAGCATGCTTATCTGTCTATTGCTTAGTCCCAAACACTAAATATAGGACTAGCTTGTTCAACAGTGTAAAAGAGAGTAGCTTCAGAATCTCTCTTATTTCTGCTAAAAATAACAGGCGTCTTGCTCCAGATTGCTTAACAGCATTTTTTTTTTCCTTACAGTACAGACCCCAGTAGAAATAAGAGGAGATGATTCTGTAGAGCCAGGAGAAATTTTCTTTGTAAAAGGGATTGTCTCGTTACCTGCTTAAGGCAGTTTCCCTCAAGCCTGTGCTGCTACAGTGAGCAGAGAGGAGCATGGGTTCTGGAGCCAATCCAATGTTTTAAAAATGAATACTGGGGAGAGGGAATCAGGACTGTAAAGTTTTGTTCTGGGGTAGCAGCAGCTCTTGAATAGGGCATTCCTGCTTTTGTTTTTATTTTATAAGGAATCCAAACCACATTTGTAGTGTAGATAGTTTGCATGTGCACTGATGTGAACTGAGATCAGAATCTGAACTGCCAGTAAAACGTGCTACAATATAGTCTGCTATACCAAGGGGTTGTAAGGAGTAATTATTGTTTGCAAAGCTCTTCGAGTTCCTCAGAAGAAAGATGCTATAAAAGTACAAAATACTGTTGTTATTATTATTATAAACTTTCAAATGCCAAAAACTAGGCAGTAATAATAGAAGTGCTGAAACAACTTTAACAATAGTGATGTGAACACATTAAGCTGTAATAAAGCCAGAGTCAACTAAATCAATCAAGTAGGCCTTGCAAACTGCTTGTTAGGACAAAATTGCATCTTTTCTAAAATAAATACAAGAGCATTCTCAGCTGGTGTAAATTAGCCCAGCTCCACTGGAGTCTGAGACTTGGATTTAAAATGAGAATTGCATTTTTTAAATTTTTTTTTCCCTTTTTCTTTTCTTGTTGCCATTGTTCATCTGTGCATGACTGGCTGTGTGTGTCAATGTGTGTGCATGCTGCAGAGACACCAGTGCTAACAAAATTTTTATCAGTTTCACATGGGAGTAAAGCCATAGTTATGACAAATAAGTTTAATTTCAAACAGGAAAAGCCACTTGTTTTTCCCATGCACAGGTGAAGTTCTGAAATTGTTTTTTTTTCATCTGACTTGTGCTCTGCAGAAAATGTCTCTGCATCAGACTTTGTGGGTGTTATGTCAGAAGAGAGGATGTTTTGGTAAAGCAGAAAAGGGACCATGAGAAAGTATGTTTAAATGTGTAAAATTAGAAGTTATACACTGCTACTTACTAATCCTCTCCTTCATTGACTCTTGCCCTGAATATTCACAATCCTTACAAGACTATCAAACAAAACTGCTTAACCATCAAATTTAAATGATAAGTAAGGCAACTGATTTTGCTGAAAATCAGACTGAATTTTCAAAATATTTTGAAGCAGTTTCAATCGAGTAAATTTCTTGATTGTTTTAAAGTACTTGTACAGTCTCAAAATCTGTGTAGATCTTGCCTTTAGAACATACTCAGACAACACGTTAATGCCATTATCTAACTACACCAAATTTATATGTCATCTTGTGATTCTTCAGAAAGATAACATATAAAGCATATATGATTAAATACGTCAGAATTTTTATCTTGTTGCCATGAGAATGCCCTTTATTTCCTGGAAACAAAATACTTGTAACTATTCTGAAGATAAAATTTCTTACTGGTTTATGTTGTCAGCTAAACTTATATCAGCAAAAAGAGCAGGGAAAGAAGTAAGAGATTCTGAGACTCAGCACTGGTCTGTCACCAACTTTCTGTTGCTTGTTCTCCCAGCCTTCTTTTCCTTAGGTGCAAAATGAGGGTCATAACAACTAAATTACTCATTGTTAAACTGATTAAAAAAGGAGAGTGAGTTTGAATCTCTGTGATTTCTGAACGGTCTCTCATTTTTGACTTCAGAGCTAGGTAGGGACCAGGGGAGGAACAAGTACAAAGGAGGAGTTAAAGACCAAAATGCCAAAGAATTTGTATTTTGAACTGTGACTCAGTGACTGATATGGTATGAACCCCAACTCCAAGTCGAAGCAGATGTTTCAAATCGGTGTTTGCATATTGCAGCTTGGGACCATGCACAGTTCTAGGAGACTTATTATAATTTATTATTAATAGGAGTAATGATTGATATTGTTGCATTATTTAATAATTGCACTACTTTCACTATTTAATAATAATTATTATTTGCACATGCAGATCAGGTATTTAAGGTTCTTTTCCATAAGAAATGCAAATAGAGATTAATGAGTGATTCAGAGCAAGTAAGACAATTTGATAATTTTTCCCCTGCAATTAAACATCATTTACTTCAAGTGATCCTCACTATTATCATTGTGTGCTCAATTGCTCAGTAGTGAAATCACTACTGAAATCACAAGGAATTGTTTCTTTGTCCTGATTGCTGGAACATAGCTTGCACAATGCTCGTTAGCTCTTTGTCTTGACAACTAAGTCTGTAATCCTTTTAAATCAAGAACTAAGTTCTAGTCAACCTCTGCATAATGCCCAAAAAAATGGTGCCCTGAGCTCTTTAAACTAGTTAATATTCTTGTACAAGTCACTAATAAAAATCAAATTTCTGGTGGGAATATTTCTGGAAAATAAATATAAATGAAAGTGTTCTAGAAGTACCTGAGAAAGCCTCTAGAACACTAATTTCTGTAAATGAGCACTGTGACTGTTGAACATAATAACTATTCTTGGAGTAAACAGTGAGAAAAACAGCCAAAGTGTATTAAACATGATTAACATTTCTTGTCTTTTATTCATAGAGTATTGATATTGTATATAAAATTTCTGTAAAGCTTTTTAAATCATATGTGTTCTCTATTTAGCTTCTTGGTGCTTAATGTGGCGATTTTTCATCTCATGGCTGGCACTGGGACTGTAAGATTTTTGTGCTCCAAAGATTTAGATACATTAAAAAATAATGTAATGTATATGGAGTTATATAATACATGAGTTGTTGTTTTTCCATCATCTTCACATGTAAGTACCTAACTAACATCATTAAAGAGAATGAATGATACCAGTTTTGAATACACACTTAAATGCTTGCAGGATTGGAATTGTACAGAAACCTTGTAACAGGTTAGATTCATGCCCTCTGATTATCATTCATGATGTAGACCTAAGTTTCAGGTGCACAGTCGATGTGTAATGTTTGGTTTGTGGGTTTTGGTTTGTTTCTCGCCCCTACAGGAAACACTCTGCAACATGCAGCAGCAACAGTATTTTGAGAGAGTTCTGCTTATGTGAAGGTTTTCTGTTTGGGCAGACACTGCTCAGTATGCAATTAGCAGTGTCCATTCCTGTTCTTATAAGCAGCATTTTAGCAATTAGGAACTTTTTAATTAAGTCGACCGTGTTCTCAGCTTGAGGCTTTTTGGGTGCACTCTTCCTCAGGAAAGTGAGATAACATTCAACAGAGACTTTCTTTTTCTGCAGTAGTTTTCCAGCTTCCACTCCCCAACAGGTCAATGCCCCCTTCTCAAGACTTCAATGCAATTTTAATTTTTTATTTTAATTTTTTTTTTTTAATAACTTGTGTCACCACTGCTACCATCAAGATTCCTCTTTCAATAAGATGCTGATTGGATGAATATGGCTTCCAGTAACTCAGTCTTTGTTTTGTAAAAACATTATTACAACATTGTATAACACTTTAGAAATGTTTCAAATTTAGGCTGGCGTGGTGACTTAGCAGACTAGGGGGCTAACATATGGAGTCTGCTACACACTAGAGACTGTGGTTTTATTGCTGGCACCACTAGTCAAGTCAGGATTAGCAACCATAGTATTTTCAGCAAGATCTGAGATCACAAGGTCTCAGGTGTGGTTACCTAACCCTTGCCAGAAGTAGGACAAATACTGATGGGTGAAAGTAAAGACTGATTGAGTAAAATTGGAGGGATACTTTTGCTATAAGGGCTACATTTTTCTTAGGATTAAATAATTTCCTTTGTTTTCCATTAACTTAATCAAGCGGTTCAAAATTCAAAACATGCTCCAAATGGTAGCCCTTGCTGGGTGCAGAGGCACCCGTCGGGACAGTGACCCTGAGTAGGATACGGCTGGAACCTCTCCTTGTCCGTGGCTGCAGCTGTGTGTGTGCCAGACCTTGAAAAACAATCTGAGGAGCAAGCAAACAAGAAAACAAACAGATTCCTTTTCGTATGAACTCACAGTGCGGGCAGGATCCCAAGCAAAATGTCTCTCATCTCAACCCTGTCTCTGCTGGTGAAAAGCAGAGAAAAGAGGAAGAACTTCTTTGGGAAAGACAAGCTGGCTGAGAGTGGGAATAATATACTTTAGGTGTTGATTATAGTGTAATAAATAATGGTGAGTTTTCATTAGAAAGTAAAAGAATGCATCTTTAGGAGAAAACGAATCCCATTAGAGAGCTGTGCAGAGCCTTCTTTTTATTTCATGGTTGAAGTACAAAGTGACAATATCAGAAGAAAAATAAAATAAGAGGGGGAACGCATTCTCTATCTTAAAAAAAAAAAGAAAAGAAAAGTGGCAGCTAAAGCCAATAAAGTCCTTTATTTGAATGCCATTAGTGGGTTTGGCAGCCATCCGTGCCATCTACTTCAGAGGAGCACTGCACAGATTAAGAGAGGCTGGATGCTAATTTGCACATATGGAAATGCTTTTTCTCGCCGTTCCGATGGCTCTGTTGTGGACAGATGGAATTAGTGAGCACTCTAAAGCCGTGAAGGCAAACACATAAAAAAAAAAAACCCTCTCCTTCCTTCCTTTCCTTCTTTCTTTCTTTCTTCCTTAATTTCTTTCTCTTTCTTTCTTTCTTTCTTTCTTTCTTTCTTTCTTTCTTTCTTTCTTTCTTTCTTTCTTTCTTTCTGTTTCTCTCTTCTTTCTCTCTTCCTTCCTTCCTTCCTTTCTTCCTTCCTTTCTTCCTTTCTTCCCTTCTTTCTTCCTTTCTTCCTTTTTTACTTCCTTCCTTCCTTTCTTCCTTTCTTTCCTTCTTTCTTTTACATGAGAAACTTCAGACTTGAAATAAATAACAACAGCAGACCACTTTCCTTGGCATTAAGAAACTATTTTATCATATTTCAATTGCAAATCATTTTTTTAACTGGGAGTTGTAGTCATCTTAGTTTAGAATCAAGTGTGCCAAATAAGGTTGGCAAATGAAGGACATCTTCAGATAAATTTGGCTTTATATGCTGTATGTAGATTTCTGTGCACTTTAGACTGTGCTTTGCAAGGCTCCCTTTCCTGACAGTGTACAGTTATTGTATTTTCTCACTCCAGTCCTCACATTAGTTGTACAAATGACACTTTCACCTATCTTTTGACCAGAATGTGTCCTGAGATCTTGCTAGGATGTGGGGCAGAGAGTGGCCTTAGAAGGGTAAAGGATGATAAAAAGTGAATCCTGATGAGGATGAAAATCCCTGCCTTTCCAACCATACAAAAACTGCTTCGTCTGTCTGCCTTTGGACCACCGGATACTTCACGGACCAACTGCAGGAAGTAGATAGAAGAGAGCAGCCTGGACTCTCGCCCAGGAAGGAAGAGGTAGGAATCATTCCTGGGGCTTTCCCCTGGGCAGCACAGCTTCCCACCAACTTCAAAATAGGGGTGTGCCTTCAACATGATTAAAACACTGGAAAAAGGATCAATCCAAGGAGACAAGAATCACTTTTATCTAGCTAATTTACAAGGGGAATTTCATATGCACCTTATCTATTGGCAGTCAAACAAAGCAGATGCATCATTCTTTAAGGCAGCCGAAAGTCAACGACCTTTGCTGCCAAATGTCTGTCTAGCCATTTTTTTAAATTTCTTTGAAATCAGCTGGCACCAACAATTAGCACCCGACCACCCCCCAAACTTTGGATGAAGTGAGTGCCGGAAACCAAATCAGGATTCAAATATGGTAAATAACACCTCTCTCTGTGCACTGTGACTGGCTCGCTGCCACTAGAAAGAAGGTCTGTGCACAGTTCAGTCTCTTTGGGGGCCATTTCTGCTCTTCTTTAAGCTGCAGAAATCCATTTAATAAGGCCATACACCCTCAGAACTAAAGGCAAGAACCGGGCTTTGTAAGAGCACCTGACTGGGATCTCTCTGTTACAGTGTGGTGAATGGCTTGGAGGGGCATTCAGGTGTCTTAAAGCTACTTCACTCTGGCCTTTCCTCTGGCCTTTTTCTTGTACATTCTCTTCTCTCAACTTCTGAGAGGGTCTCAGTGATCTTAAGGGATTCACAGCTAAACACAGTGTTGAAACTCACCATTTACTTGACTCGTTCTGAAGAACCAGCTATGAAAATGAGTTTTGCTACCAAGTGATTATTTTTTTAGGGACAGTATTCTGAGCATGTTTCTTTGGTGGCATCAATCACAGCTATCAAGTGAATTGAAAACATGTGCACTTCAGACAGAGGAACAAAGTGTTGTTTGTGATCAGTTCCACTTGGTTATTAGCTCTATTCTGAAGAACTTTACAGTTTCTATGGAAGATGGTACCAAAGAAGAGATGTAATGAATCACTACCAAAAATGGTGACTGTTCTTCTCCCTTTCTTTCTCTTTCTGTATTTTTATTTCTTTTTGGGTTTTTGTTGGGGTTTTTTTTCTTTTTTCCCTGCTCACCCACTCCCACCCCCACCCCAATTCTTTCCCAAGTGCTCTGATGCCAGAGGCTGGAAAGATTTTGCTTCCAAAGAGCAGCATGTGGCTCTGGAGTGACAGATTCCTGACTGCTGCTCCAAGGCATTGTTCACAGCGAACAGGGAGGCTCTGACCTCTCTGATCACACAGCTGAGAGAGGAGGAGAGCATGCTACTCTTATAACTCTTACTCCTCTCTTTGTGTACAGTGCATCTAATGGGGACACACATTTATACTGCTCTTTTCCTTCGGAGAACAAGGCCCAGTCTTGAACTCTTCATTCAGGCTCTTCACACTCACTGAAGTCTGTTGAAGGCAATGTCCTTCAGGAGACTCACTCTCCCTGTGTTTCTCAATGCATAACAAAAGTATATCTTCCAATTCTAGTCAGAGACATTTTATATTTCTTCTTTCCATATTTTTTTTTTTTTTTGGGCCATGGTAGAGCTCTGGTGCTATTCTTTCCCTAACTTTTTGGGGTTTTGAGGAAAGAGTTATTGTTCTTCTCTGGTGTCACAGTTAGAAGGAGGAGAAACAACTTGCAAACTCTCCTTTCTCTGTGTATATCTGGTTGTAAATATGCTTTTTAAATAACCCTTCACATTATGATAGTTTTATCAGACAATTAAACTCATCTCCTTCTACATAAAGCACAGTGATAGTGATTAGACTCCCAGAATCTAGAAAGTCAGGGGAAAGCCTGCACCCTTTACAATAAAGCTGGGATTTCACTCAAGTTCCTCTCCAGCCTTATAGTAACCCTCTCCCCACTTCCCTACAATATGTATTGGCATTTCCTGTATGATTTCAATGGCTTTGAAATTTAATCCCTACAGAAGAGGTTTTAAATTGCTGCTATTATTCAGAGATAGAAGCCCCTCAAAAAAAAATCTGAGCTTCAAGGAACTGCATTAAAAAAAAAAAAAAATGAGGCTTTTAATATAAGATCCAAATAAATATTTGTAAAAATTAATGTTTTGGGGAAATAATGGTGCAGATTTGTAAAACTTGAAAGTTTCCTTTTTGCAGTGACTTTACAGGAAATTTAACAGCAATGTTTCATTTATAAGAAAAATATATGTTTTCTGAAAGTTCAGCACAGAGCATCTTCAGGGGAAAAGACTCAAAAATGTTTGGGAGGATGATGGGAACTATAAATTAAAACAAGAAAAATCCAACCCTGAAATGTTTGTGTTGGATTGTTTTTTCTATTACAGCTTTATTTTTCTTCAGTTTTATTCACTTATTCTTTTAAAAAGTGCTAAAGTGGTAACTTAGAATGCCCCTAAAAGTGAAACTTGAGTAATAGAAATTGATGAAAGGATTCAGCATCAAATTATTTAATTTCTTATTATTTACAGTAACCAAGCTATCACAATAATGATAAAAAAGCTCATAGAAATTTTCCAGTAAATCCTCAATATCCAAAACTGGAAACATAAAGGGAATAATTCAGAAGAATTTCTGAAAAAATAAGAATTGCAAAAAAAAAAAAAAAACAAAGAGTGGTTTGGGGGTTTTTTTATTTTGGTTTGGTTTTTTGGTGGAGAGGTGTTTGTTTGTTTGTTTGCTTGTTTGTATGCTGTTTTGGGGGTTTTTTTAACTGTCTGCTCTCTGTTCTTTTTACTTTTTTCTGCCCAAGACATCTAGTTAATGCTGCTTGGGAAGGTCATGTAGCTGAACTTCCCAGAAGAAGACTAATAGAAATAGGAGAAACACCGCAAACTCCTCAAAGCCTGTGGTGGGAAGTTGAATTTCAGCCAGCCATCCCACTTCTCAGCTGCCACCTAAATTTCTGAATCCTACTAGCATAATCAGGTGCTCGAGTAGCTCCCGGTGTCCGCAGCCTGCACCAAAAGAGAGCAAGGAACTGTGAAAAATTAGCATAGCTACTTTGTGAATAAGACAGCCCCAGTCTGGGAAACTTTCCTAAATGACATGGATCCAGGCTGTTTTCCACTCATCGGGACATTGGTGCAAACTTCAGTGTATTTACCATGGAATTCCAGACAGCCTGAAGGAGTCTTAGCTCCTTATTTACAAGTGTAATCAGTCCTTTGTGAAGCAGTAAATGTTCCATACAGACATTAAATTTACCTGTGTTCTTTTTAAAACACCACCATCCAATGAAAGATGAAAAAGTCTATGCTGGTTCTAACAAATTAACTTCAATTCTGTCTTTATAGAGGAAATGCATAGAGGCAATGATCTGAGATCAAAAATACTTTCTTCCAGTTGAAGCTATTAATTACTCTCAGATTCAGGGCAGCTCCTGAAATTTGAACATCCTCCAAGGCTCAGAGTGAGGCTTTTCCCTTGAGTGGGAAATGAGGAGATGCACTTCTTCGTTATCCTTTGGGCTTCTAATACATTTCACTGTGAGGTATTGTTGCCCTTCCTGAGTGGTGGTTTAAATTTTTCCTGGAGGGACACATCAAGTGAGCTGTAAGTGTGGCATGCTCTGCATCCCATCCTCTGCTGACCCACCACCAGTTTGGACACAGCCTGATGATTCAGCCTGCAGGGTCACAGATGCTCCAGTCTGTGCACTTTGGCCACGCCAGAAGCTGACCTCTTGGGCTTGCTCTCTGCATAAAGAGGCAAGACTGGTCTTCAGGGTATCTTCAAGAAACAGGAAAACTGAACCTTTTATAACACTGGATGAATTACATGAAAGTGATGAGATGTGATCTGTACCCTGTAAATCCTCTCCCTATCTCTATGTTCCTACCGAAAAGCTTCATTAGAGTTTCTTTGTTTCTAGACTCTCCAGGTGATTCCTCAGTTCCAAGCAACTGTTCTTGCAGACAGAAATGTGACCCTGTCACAGGGTGCAGAAAATGTGGGATATTCTGGCATGAGCTGTTTCTTGTGCTCTTATCCCATGGCTGGTCTCAGCCAACCTTTATTTGAGTATGCTAGCTTATCTTCTGTTAATAATTTAAACCCAGTCCCCACAATGGAGCAGTGTCACTTTCAAAGATGAGAGGACTATGAATATTTGGCTTTCTGTCTGTCCACAGAAAGCAAACAATTAAAATGTCTAATTAGAAAGCTACATGAAAGTAATAGAGGAAGCATAAGTTGATGGACCATCCATTACAGAGAGACTGAAGGATTCTTGGAACTGCACTGACCATAAGCTCCTGTAAGCTGCAATTTCAGACACGGTTTTAAGTAAATTCCCTTTTCAGTTTCACTTGTCCCACATGAAAGAAATGCTAACGTTAACACAGCAGACAAGAGCCCTTAAAATGAAGCAAGAGGAATTTTTTATTTAAGTGGAACATCATGGGGCTCATCAGAGTATTTAATAGTATTTTCCCTCCAGCTGTTTTTATTTATCTTTAAACTTCCAATAAAAGTTATGTTTTATTTCAAGAAGCAATCCATAATAAACTTTTCAGCTGATGGTAGGGTTAGTGCCTGTGCCACCAACAGCGATGATTAATTCTTTGGAGAAGAAATGAACATTACTCTTTGCTATGCAGTACCTATCAAAATGAATTTGAGTAGGGGCATTTGGGCCTTACCATCAATTTTCAAATTAGAGGAAACAATAATCTCATTCCATTGCTCTGTGATAATGCTGGGAACTTGAGATGGGGTGAGTTTCTTACTGGAAGGCAAACTCAGAGCAATTCCTGGTCTTGCACACCACTGCTTTTATTCCATTGTAATGACATGACTCCCTGGGTTAGGTGCTGTCCAAGCATGGCAGCAGGGGCAGCTCTTGTCCTGAGCATGTGTTGCACCGAGTCCTTACGGACACACAGATGCTTTTAACTCCAGGCACTGTCAATCAAACCCTTGAATTGAATTAGATGTTTTTCACGTGCCAAACCAAGCATATGTCAAAACCTACATGGGATTTGGGCCATATAAGCATGGACCACAGATGAAGACTTTAACTATTATTAGAACACAGTAAATATACCAATTCTTTTCACTTTAAGTAGAGATGGCAAAAACAGCAAGGCTACACATAAACTCCTCAGCTAAGACATGACTCCATTCAGCCCTGTCGCCACAAAACCAACTCCTTTTCTGACCCCAGGTCTCTGTCCCCTGCCTTCAGCACATTATCTGTTATAGCATCCTGCCTACTACCAAAGGTCTATCCCATGGCTTCATGGAAAATGCTCTTCCCAGTACTGAACTAATACAGATGGGTTTAGGCATTAATTCTGCTTTTGTCCAGCTGCTGACAAGGAGGAGGAAACTATTGAGACAAGGTCAGTTAGAACCAGTGGCCTCTGAAGATCACAGCACTGCCAGTTTCCATTGAGACAAAACAGAATATTTACCCTGGTCAACAGTCTGGATGCTCATTTTGTGTGGATCTTTTTGGCCAGAGTCTGAGCCTACTGTTTGGTAGAGCAAAGCTGATCTTTATCCACAGAGCTGAACCTTTTCTGTGTGGAATTGCCTGATAAAACTTCATTTCTATAGCAGACAGAATATGCTTCATCACCGACTATCGTACACAATCTTGGAAGATGAAGGGACTTCCATATTTTTTTTTCAGGAAGAATGCTGAGTTGGAAATTTTGATTTCACTGTGGTTAGGATTGGGCCTACTGTAAAAATATTTGGACTTTCCACTGGAGCAGAAGGACAGACCAGCTGATTGATCTCTTTCTACCTGGTTTTCCTTTACTTTCTTCTGGTCAGGCTCTCATATCCTCTTTATTACCAACTCATGTCATACTCACTATCTGTGTATTTTTCAATACTGTTTTAAAGAAAAATATTACAGCATATACCACTGTTTACCTATCTTCTTCTGGACAGATGAGTTTCTAAAGTTAAGTGCATAGTTTTATATTTGCTAAACTTCCATCCACAAAAAGATTTCTGTGTATGTGTGTGTGTGTACATGGATTACAAAAGGTGAGGCTAATGAGGAAGATAAGATGATGAACAGAGGCTCATTTGGGTCTGTTTGCACTAGTTTTCTATTAAGTTCCCTTCTCTATACAAATGACAACTGCACATTCTCCTCATGGAGAAACCCAGTCAGCCAGGGACATGAAGTTGCCAGGGGCAGTCTGGGAACTGCTATTTCACTGATCTTTTAATAATATGATCCGAGGCTTTGTGAATAAAGGCCTTCAGACGAATGCAGAGTTCTGTGGGAAGCCAGTGGAGGGAGCAGAGGGATTAGAGGACTTGTTGGAAAGGTCTGCAGGAGTTTGTGTTTCTAAGTAAAATATGTAGCAAGAGTCAAAGTTTTCAAACTACTGAAACTTACTGCCCTTGTGTTTGTTAATGCTATTCAAAAATAATAGTGTTTCCTACAAAGAAAAAACAAACAAAAAACTTACACCAGAAAGCTATCTGTTTCCAGAGAGCTTAAGTAGGGTGAAATCATAACTCTTTTATTCTCAGTAGGAATATTGAAACAGAATCCAATAGGGACATGATTATGTCCTGGGCCATTTGGTCATACTGTACACTGGCCACAAGACCAGGTATACCTGAGTTATTCTTCTGTGCCTCTCGGTCACACGCTTCATAGATTTCACAACTTCCAAAGGAAACTCACTTTTCTTGCCTTCTTTTTGTTTCTGTCCACGTCCACCTTACCAAAATTAGGCACTGCCATAAACTTTGGTCTTCATCTGACTGTGGTCAAAAGCTAATTTAAAAGAAAAAGCTCACACAAGATAGTTTAAATAAATGTTATTAGTGTGGACTAGCTTCAACCTTGTGATCTGATCATATTCCCATAGACAGCCCACCATGCTTAGCCTTTGCATCTGTAATAACATTCACTGTTGTTGATATTTAAAGATAACACTGCACACAACAAAAAGAATTATCACATTTTTGCAGGAAACACTTCATTGATTCACTGCCAGGTTTATGGTTCCTTTTATTTGTTTGTTTTGGCAGTTGTACCCCTTCAAAAATTTGCTTCTGTATTTTAAAATGCTAAAGAGTATCCTTTTAATTAAATTGCTGTTTGGTGCACATGCTATAACATTCTTTACTTGCTTAAAAGCCATGTGTTTATATATGGGAACTTCCCTTTTGCACTGAGACTTTAAATGTGAGGAAAGCATATGGTTTAACTCAAGTTTTTTCCTAGAGTTTGACTGTGTCTCATTTTCCTATCTCTTCTTTTATATCTTCAGATTATCTAACTCCAAAGAGCCAGGTTAATGCTCCACTAAATTAAAGAAAAAAAAAGCTCTGTCCTTGCCTCATATTTTCTCAATACCTGAGGAAACTTAAGCAAAAATGCATAGCTTGTATCCGGTGTTTCAACTTCCTCATAAATAGGAACCTCTACTAAAACATAACAAAAATAAGTTAAATTCTGGTGGGAGGACTTTAAGTTTCTTGGAATGATTTCTCTTGGGAAATCTGAGTGTCCTGGCCACCCCTTTCTCACCTCATTCCACACACGAATTCTCGTCCCTTTGTCACCTGTAAGTGTAAGCTACAGGAACCTTGTGCTTTCTCTCATTTTTTGCTGCTTGCTTCTTTGAGGAGAAGTTTAAGAATATCATGGTAGAAAATTTGTTGAATAATGCACACAAGTAATTTTTTTTTTACTGTGAGAGTGCTCAGAGTTTAGAATGTGTTGTAAGAAGTCAGCATGAGTGCTAGGAACCTCAAAGGAATGATTTGTATTGATCGGTAAATCCAAACCAAGATACCTCTGACAAACTGCAACTCAAAAGTAACTTAACTCAAAAGTAAGTTAAAGGCATAACTTACTTTTTTCATACTGCTTATCTCCAACACACTGTCTTCTTGTTAAGCTTGAGATATTTCAGGTGAAAATAATACTCCAAACAAAGTTAAAGACTGTGCTTGAAATAAAGGGACACCATGTAAGGGACTTGGTTGTGATTTTTACCATGGACCATATTTATGGTTCCACATCCCTATTATTGCATATTCCAACATATTGATTCTTCCATTGTTTCCATGGGAACATCCTGATGTCTACAATTACCAGAAAGGGTTCAATTAATATAAAGCACAGTGGTAAATCTTTCCTTATGTACTCCCATTTCCATGCAAAAGGTGTAGCCAAAATGCCATTTATAGAATAATATAAATAGCTCAAATGCTATTTACTTGCATAACTCGTTTGTTCAAAGAAATGAGTCTCTGGGAGTGCATTTTCCTCTGTTAATTCCTGAGGTTTATATTAACCTGAGTTCTTAAATGAATTTGCTGATTGCAATTGAGACTCATACAGACCTTATTCAATGTGAGTTATACACACTGTTGGCACCTGTAGTAGTGCCTGCTTAAAGGAAACCTAACTTGAAAGCAATACACAGTGATATTTTATTTACTCTTTCCAGGAGACTTTAGTTTCTACCTTGAAGTTAGGTTTAAAGTAAATACACACTGAGCAGGAGACAGAATACAAGTTTTGCCTTCCCACTCTGGCTCACAAACAGAGTTTTAGACTCTGAACTTTCATCTTTATGAACTTTTCACACCAACAGTTTTTTGTTTGTTTAAACAATGTCTTTTTTTAGCACTTAAATCAAAGACTATCTCCTTGAATATTGCAGATGATTTTTAAAATGAGCCTTTTTTAAAATAGGATATAAAAATCTGATAGAATAATCTCTAATCATCTATAGGAGAAATATGCCAGTACTACTTATGCCAGATAAAATGTCAATAAGACTACACCCAGAGTAAGACACAAGATAATTAAGTGATTTCAAGTCCTCAATGAGTAAAGAAGTCTAGATTAGTTAGGAAAAGAAAGAAAAAAAAAATGCAATGATGAATTCTACGGTAACTAGAGGCAGACTGAAGCTGCAAACTTTAAATTCAGAGAGCTTGTTGAAGGGATATTTACAGTTTTAGCATATGCCCACCTCAATTAAGAAATGAAAGATGGAAACCCACTGGTTTCTGGGGTTTTTTACCACTGAAGAGAAGGCATTTTCTGTATAATACCATTACTTCCCACAATACTACCAGTATGTAACAAACATAATACTTATGTCAAACAACCATTTGACTCAGGAAGGCAGAGGTCAGAATTTTGATTTCTGGATTCCTTGAAGACATTTCTTAAAATAAAGACATAAATGCTTTTCAAACTTTCACAGATATTTTGGATTTTAATTGGATGTGTGAATACTCCCTGCTGGAATATCAAGCCTCTGTTATTAATTGAGAAGTGTATCTGTAAGCACTGAGGTACAAACTCCAACCCTTCACAAAGAGGCAAACGAATCCTGTGCATCTGATGTGAGGAATCTGGTCTCTGAAGCTTCTCTGTGGTGTCACGGGGCTGGGATTTCATTCAGTACCTGATAACTGCACTGCTTCTCTTCTTCCTCCGCCAGGCTCTTGAGTATCTAGCAGGCAATCACCAAGATGGCATTGCAAAATAAGTAAATTCCCTCACAAGGGAGTAAAGAAAACTAGGTTAAAATATGTGCTGACATACAAGGTGCCATTCCAAACAACATCAATGGAGTTGTTTTTATTTACATAACCAGAGAGTTTGGAGTAATCTTCCTTGTGTTGTCACAAGCATGCTAAACAAGTTTGAAGATTATTTAAAGGCACCATTTTAGCTTTGTTGATTACTCAATCTCTGCAGTCATTTATTGCTCCAATACTACAAAGTAAGAGAGATTATCTTCTAATTAGGTGATTTTTATCCTTGTAATATCTTCAACTGCACTAGATATTCATTAAGGTTTTTTTCTCTCACCCTGAAACTTTCTTGAATCAGCTTTCATGTTTCTCTGCTCTTTTCCCTGGTGAGTTGTTGATCCAGGGACCAATGAATTTTAGTAATACATCTATTTATGGCCTAATCATTATGAATATTTTTAAATGTACTTCAGAAAATTATTTGTAGGCTATTCACTCAAAACCGCCTAATCCTTATAAATGCTTAGAATGAAAAGTTGTGAAGTTCATCTATGTGTGGAGAAAACACTCTTTAAATTTTCTGTTACTCTTTGTGGAAAACTTCTCATGTACAAACATGAAACAGTATTACATCCAATTGTTAATATTTTTTTGAAACTAAGAGTTATACACATTCTTAGCAGGTTTGCCTGCCTACAGTGCAGTTCACAAAAAGCCCTTTAAGATGTTTAGGAATAATGGAAGTTAATGATCCTATCTCTGTTTTGTCTATGAGGTGATATAAAGATTGACAAAAGTCTTTGAAATTAATATAAAGATTACTGCAAGTTATTGTGCAAGTATTTGGCCATGTTTTTAATGAATATGACCATTCTTCCTTGTATCAGTATTTGAAGCGTAGTATGCAACTCTTATTTGAATATAAACATTAACCCTTTCCTCTCATTACCAGTAGAAACAAAAATAATTTTAAGTAACAGCTGAAATAGAATGCAAATTGTCCATAATTCAATGCCAGATAATTAAGGATTGACTTTTGGCCTCAATTAAGGATTTATTTGAAATTTGAAATCAATTCTGGACATAATTTGCACCTCACCAAAGCAACACAGAAGAGATTTTAAAAGTTAAAACATTAGTATCCAAAATCAACTGCACAACATTTCCTTCTGCTGCAAGCAAACGAGCAGACAGGAATTGTCACCACTGTAAGCATTTCAGAGGAGGTTCAACAAGATATCACTGTATTGATCCTGCCTGGAGACAAAAGAAAAGGCTATCTGATCTTTGGAAATCCTTCCCACACTTCCTTTCCAAGGTTAGATGACTCAATTCATAGCCATTGCTCTTATGGCAAAAGGCAGGTGAGTGGATTCTCCTATCTTAGATGACAAGTCCATGGCCAATTTACAGGACAGGGTACACATTTATGATGTAGATAATGGGATGTTGTTATTGTTATCAACATGTCTCATGGTGGGTGCAGATTTGTCATCCTAGGTGACAGAACTATTATGTTTGAGGAGCCACATTAGCATCTCCTGCAAAAGAAGCTGGGGGGAGGGCAGTTTTGAAAAGTCTATCCCAAAATTACAAAAGCAGCATAAATGGGTAAGACCCTTAGGCTCCTGTTTCCAAGTGAGTGAGAAGTGGAAAGATTTTGACCCAGAATTCTTATATCTGACAACACATATTCTCCAAAATATAAGCAGCACTGGGAAGGCATTTCAATGACAAATGAAAGAATAGAAGAGAAGTTGTGCATACTCTTAAATTGCTTGGATTGGATTTTCAATGAAAAAAAAAACAAACCAAAGCACCTCTGAGGTGCTGAAGAAAATCAATTAATGTCTGCAAGGCAGGCTGCCATGGAGGGCAGAAATATTTTGGTCACAGAACAGTGTTTTGTGCCTGAGTAAGTAAACTTGTGCTTGGAGGCACAGAAATTCCCCGGTTCCCCTAGGGCACCAAAACTTTGGGAGCCAACGCTGGATTTGTGGCAAAATCTTCAGATGGCTCTGCAGGAGGAATGCATACAGCTGTGTACAGCTGGTTTATAGCTGCTTGGCTTTGTATTGGCAACCCGGTTAACTAGATATCTTGTTGATGGTGGAGACACAAAAATAATATCCACAGATGCTAACACACTCCCCCTCAGTGGTTTCAGCACTTGAACTCATAGCAGTAAACTTGTTCCTTACCATAATAGAGATTAGCCGTTTATGCTTTCTCTTCAAGTGGGGGAGGAGGATAATTTGAAATAGGGTTGATAAATTTCCTTAGTTCTAAAACATGCTTGGAATTAGATCTTTTTTTCTTCTTTTTTTTTCCCCTGAAAACACAGACATAAGTCACCAATAATAAATTAGGATGGCCTTATTCATAACTTCTCTCTGGCAGCTTCTAATATCACACAGGAACATATTCAGCTAGATAAAGTCCAAAATTAAAATTTAAGAATGTCTAATCTGGTCAAAATGATAAATTTCTGACCGATGGGAAAATAACAATATTTTAAATTTAATTACTATCCTTAAAAAAACAAAAGAAAAAAATGCCCTTTTAGAAACTTTTTTGTTTTAATATATTTCTTTAATTTAGTAGTTTTTTATATTATATCAATATATGCCAAAAATAGTCATACATAATCTGCTGACAGATTATAATATGGCATTGGTTAAAATGTTCTATTGCTTTTCATTTGTTCATTGTTTTTGTAACAAAATGCAAACTCGTAAATTTGGGATGATGCAGAATGTTTCAATCAGTACTAAGTAGCATCTGCCTTAAAGTCTAAAAATAATTTATTTAAACGTTTTCTCATTTTACAGGAAACCTAATCATGTTCATGTCACTTTGGGGGAAAAAAAAGTCACTTCCCTTGAAACCTCTTTTTCTAACAAAAAGTTCTGTATTAAATTTTTCTATCTAGAACTGGTCAGCATAATTCTATAACTGATTGAACAAATGTTCTCAAAAAAGACTGCCAAGTTTATAATCCAGTATCACTTGTTTCTGGACAGCCCCAATCTCTTTGGTCACTTTTAATTCAGATATACCAGATCACTGACAAATGACTTTACAATGTAAAGTCTTTAAACAGTTCTTAAACCAAAAATTTTTCAGTCCATGGGAACCTCTCTGCTGATGGTAACAGATGTTAAGTCTGGTCATTAGTAGAGGGTAAGCATGGCAAAACACTTTCATAAATTGATTTTACTGGAGGTGGATAAAGGAGCAGTGACTCCCATAACAATTGCTAATTCATACTAGAAAACAACCTGATCTTTGAGAGTTGCAAAAACATCTCTTGTTGCCAATCCATGAACCTTCTGCAAAGTCCATTGGGACTGTAGCAATTTTACTGGTGATTCAATGAAGGCAGGAGCATTGGAACTCCTCTGCAATGTCATGTGGCTTATCAGAGTTCTGTGGAACAGCTTTTCAAAAAGGAGGTGATTCTATCTCAGAGTGACTTCTCCCTGTTTAGACATGTGCAGAGATCATTGCTCAGGAAATGACATTTAACTGTAAGAGTGTACAAGCATGTGTGTGTGTGCATGCACATGTGTTAATAGAGAGATATGCACGTGGACACTGCAAAAAAAATTTGCTGGTGGAAAAGGATAATTTGATATAGTATATGCAATAAAATTAAAATGCACAAAGATAATTTCTCAGGAAAATAGCCCAAATTTAACAATTTGTTTCTGAAAAATTTAATTTTCAGTTTTAAGCCTTTAGAGTTATGGTCTATTTATAATTGGAGCCAGAGTCTGCATGTATTTTAAATACAAAGAGAGGTTCCAACAGTCAAGTTATTATATTGCTTGAGAGTTTAATTAATAACACACTAATTGTAGAAGCCAACATCAAGAGCCACATCATATTGTTTCTATTAAATTTTGAAACTGTTTGAAGTGATTTAGTAATTAAAAAAAAATGAATTTCTGGGTAAAGTGTTATCTTCTCATAAGGACATCGTTTACTCTAAGTTCTGTCACTTTGCAGAGTATAGGATTCTTCCCCAGGTTCTACACTGCAGTTTGCTTTTAGATGTGAACAGTAGTGCATATTCTCACAGTTATGCAGAAAGAAAAGAAACTCAGTCCAAAGTCTTTTGTCAAAGTTCAGCTAAGGTCCCAGAAATATTTAGTTCAATTGGGTTTGCATGGCCAGGTTTTTGGTAGCAGGGGGACTACAAGAGTGTCTTTTGTGAGAAGCTGCTGGAAGCTTCCGCCATGTCCAGCAGAACCAACGCCAGCTGGCTCCAGGACGGACCTGCTGCTGGCCGGGACTGGGCCTGCCAGAAATGGTGGTAACACCTCTGTGATAATGTATTTAAGAAGAAAGAAAAAAAGTTATTGAGCAGATGTAATTGTGACCAGACAATACCAGAGTAAGAATATGTGAGAGGAACAACTCTGCAGACACCAAGGTTGTTCGAGAAGGAGGGGAGGAAGGGCTCCAGACATGGCAGTGTGCTTCTCCTGCAGCCCATGGTGCAGAGTGTGGTGAGGCAGCTGTTCTCCTGCAGCCCATGGAGGTCCATGGTGATGCAGACATTCACCTGCAGCCCTTCAGGAGACCCATGGTGGAGCAGGTGGATGCCTGAGAGGAGGCTGTGACCCTGTGGGAGGCCTGTGCTGGAGCAGGCTCCGGACAGGGATCCACAGACCCATGGAGAGAGGAGCCCACACTGGAGCAGGTTTCCTGGTAGGATTTCTGACCCTGTGAGGACCCACACTGGAGCAGCCTGTGCTTGAAGAACTGTACCCATGAAAGAGTGACCCATGTTGCAGCAGTTTGTGGAGAACTGTCTCCCGTGGGAGAGACCCCATGTTGGAACAGGGGAAGGACTGCTCTCCCTGAGCAGCAGCAGAAACAGTGTGTGATGAACTGACCATAACCCCCATTCCCTATCTCCCTGCACTGCTGGAGGGAAGGAGGTAGAGCTGGGAAGGAGGGACGGGTGGGAAAGGTGTTTTTAAGGTCTTACTTTACTTTTCATTATCCTGTTTTGATTTTGTTTACAATAAATTAAATTAATATTTCTAATTTGAGTTTATTTTGCCCATGACAGTATTTCGTGAGTGATCCCTCTCTTTCCTTATCTTGACACATGAATCCTTCTTATATTTTGTCTCTCCCATCCAGCTGTGGAGGGGAGCGATGGAGAGGTTTTGGTGGGTGTCTGGCATCTAGTCAGGATCAAGCCACTACAGCAGTGGGTTGACATTAATTAAAAATATAAATAAGTGAAAGTTAGAAAATTTCTGTAAGAATAAGAATAAAGAGTACCTCCTCAGAAAATGTATATTCAGTTGAATGTGATTTAAAGACAACATATGAACTCACTTCTAAAATATTGATTTATCTTTATCCATGGATATTTGCACTAACCAAGTACGCAGAAGTGTCAGAAGATGTTCAAGATGGTGTAAAATCTCTAAGATAGGTCTCTTTTGCTGTTCTCACTAGTAAACTGTAGCCTGATATACATCTGGGTGCTGGGAAGCAGGGCAGGGATGGAGCAGGGCAGGGCCCTCCTTCCACCCACAGGCTGCTGCCTCCTTTGAGACCTGCTACCCTTCCACCCAACAGCTCTGAGACCAGAAGCAGCTATGGCCTGTTGGGCACTGGGCAGTGTGCAGGGCACGTACCCCAGGGTACCTTCCCTGAACGTCTTCTCTCTGCAGCTGCCTTGTTCTACCCAGTTCTGCACAAGTAGACTGGTTCTGCTGCCAGCACCCCTCCACTCCCCCCTTCTCCACAACCATATTGCATAACAGTAGGATTTTGCCCTGAGCTGTTGTGATGACTCCAGAATTTCCAGTCTTAGAAACTCTCTGCAAATTGATAAAATATTCCTCCCCTTCCCTCTGCATTTCGAAATAAACATGCTACTAACTTAGTTCAGTCTTAGGGGCAATTAAAATGAACAAATACTATGGGAACCCAATAGTTCTGCAGTGCAAAATCAATGCTAAAAATAATACATATATCTTACTACAGTTTGTGATACAACAGGAGCATGATATAAGGGTTTAAAATTGCAGATATTATTGGAAAGATTGATAGCATAACAATTTCTCATATCATATTAGAAAACAACAAATTTAATAACACAGTGCATGCAAACCCACTAATAAGATTCAAAAATCTAGTAATATAATATTTGGAAACCTGCAAATTTGATAGGATGTGTCAGTAGTACTACAAAACTTAGCTGTAAATCTGCTGCAATAAATCCTGATCTTTTTTCTACTCCTAAAAAATCCTGCCCTTTATTTCACTATTTCCAAAGAATGTCATATTATCAATTCATGAGAAAAGACACCAAAAATGTGTGAACTACCAGTTTACAAATGGCTATGATTTTATTTTTTTCTTGATGGAAGATCTACTCGAATTTATGCTTTGTTTATCTAAATAGTAACAAGTGTCATTTGAAAACCAGCTACATTTTGTTTGGCTTCTCCCTTTAGCAAATGATACTTCATTGTTAAGCATTCCTTAAACCCATTCAGCTTCAAAATCTCCACTGTTCTTCAAGGGCCAGAAGAAAGCGACATACTTTTGCAGTTTGTGTGCCAAAGCACTTTGTCTCACCAGCAGGGGAAACTGGATCCATGTCTCCTTTAAAATTTTTTCCTCACCCCCATCAGGTGAAGGACGCATTGGACAGGTTAGGAGGTTAAATTCAAATTCTCATAATTTTGAAGGAGTTCAATGCAGATACCTGTTCCATAGAAGGTGTGGTTCATTAATAAACCAGAGATGGAAATTAACACAGCAAAAGGCCCCCGAAGAGGCTAAAGAGGGACTTGGTACAATGTTTGGCTTCTTGGGGGAAGTTGTGTTCCTTTTTATCAGCTCTCTTCATTCTATTACCAAGGGAGGCCAAAGGTCCCAGCAACGATTTTGGGTCCAGGTTGGAAACTGTGAATGATCTCAAAAAGCTTTTTACTCTGTAAGGTGGATACACTTTTCCTGGACAATTTAATTAAAGTGGAGCCTAATTAAACCACACCTAATCTCTCTTCTCCTGCATGAAGAGGACAATAGGCACCACGTTACCTCACAGCTAAAACCTGAACTGCTGTTGACTGGGTCATTGTGGCCTTCCATGTCCTAGAGCCAAAATCTGTTCATCATTGAGTATCATGAAACGCTGTACAAAAATATCACTGCTTGCCACATAGAGTGGCAATGCTTCTGGTGAATGGTCAGGATCTCTTAACCAGGTCAGCTTCAGGCTGTTTGGGCATCCTTTACCTGAGGCAGAATTATCCTGGTTGTAATCCCAGGTTTAGATACCAAAGAAAGCCTTCAGGGTGCCAGCTGTACACTGGTGATCCAGACTCTTCTGTAGGGCCAGCACACAGAGGGACAAGGCATGGTGCATGGAGCAGGCAGGGACTGGTGAGACGGTGCAGACTCTGGGGAAGGGAAGAGGGCAAGAGGGATCTCTTGTGGTTTACCAAATGCCTCAGATGGGCCAGCCTTTCCCGAGTCTTATCCCTCAAGAGCAAAGACTTGGTTCTGGCAGGCTCTTCAAAAGTCTGGAAAGAAACAACATTCACTAGAAATCTCCTTGGAGAATGTTCTGGGCAGAGAAATGAAACACATCGCCGAGAAAAATCTCATGTACAGTAGAGCAGAGAACAGCCATATGTGAAATGGAAGCAAATTAAAAATGGATAGAATAAGGAGCTTGTTGTGCATCAGAATTAAAAAAAATAAAAATAAAAAAAAAATTTAGAGGTTTCATTTTTGCACACCTGGTATGAATATTTTGTTATTCTTGTTTAGCTGAACTAGTATTTCGGGTGTGACAATGAAAGTGGATAACAAAGTTTCCCCCATTTTTTCCTCCAGTCCCTCTTTGACATGAATATAAAGAGGTACAGTACATGACACTGAATACCTACAGAAAGAATTAAAGGCAAGATGTGGAGGTATCAACTCCCATGGCAAGGAAAAGTCAGGCAGGGCCAAGGCTTTGTAATTTGCAAGAACTTCAATTCAGGAGTATGTAATGAGGGTAGTTATTTCTCTAGCCTAAGTTCAGTTCACAGAATCTATTATTTATCAGTTTTGCTAAGTTTGAATGCAGATCTGAATTTCCATGCCCATGTTTTATATGCATGTATAGCTGTATACCTCTGCAGGGTTTCCAGCCTCCTTTCAGAGTTATGCAGGCCCAGTTATTCACTTTGAAATCATTTGCACATTAGCAGATCAGTTAATTCCTCTGTCTTTTGGTGATTCACATACCCGCTTGCTTGTTTTGATGTTTGCAACCCTCAGTTATGTGAAAATGCCTTACGTATATTCCATCAGTGAATATGGCTTAAATATATTCAATCAGTATACTTTTTGAATTGTATCTGACCTGCTTTTTGCTTTTAATAAGGAATAATTAGATTTCTTTTACTTCATGGCCTGGAATTTTTTGTCTTCTCTCTTGGATTGCCTAGAATGTCTTGGAGGTTTCTATGAGAAATACAGTATTCCACAAAAACTGCTCAGATATCCAGTAACATTATAAAACATGGTTTCTAGCTAACAAACTGTCCCCCACCCCTCTATATATAAAGCCTTTACTTCTTGGACACCGATTTTATCTTCGATGCAAATTTTTCACATTAGCAGCATTTAAAGCCATGTTTAATGATACTGTTGATCCCACAGTTCGGCAGTTAAGGTGATGACTATTCACATAGAGCTATGAAAACTGAGTGGATAAGTAGGGAAGAGAGCAAGTTTACAGAAAAACTTTGTGTCTCACTCCCAAAAGAAATAATTCGTAGTGTTTTCTTTCCTCATCTAAGATCTGGCAATATCACAACTTGTGCAGTATCTTGGCATAATTTGATGCCTTCATTTGAAAGAGGGCTGGGATTAATGGGCAAAAATAAGCCCCTATATTGTAATAAATTGTTGAAATCCTATAGGGAGCCTTTTTCCCTTCATGTTCATGCTGAAGCTCTTGGCAGACCAGCAGAGAAAGGAGTGATGCATTCAAAGTAGTGGAAACCTCTCTATAGCAGAAACAAACGTGACTGCTGCCATTTCCACAATCATGCTAATAAATCAAAGGCATTTCTTACTGATGTTTTTACGTAATATATTGTTTATATTTTGGTGGGCTATGCTTTCAAATAGTAAATGATTTTGGGATATGGTCCCTTTTCTCACTGTGCTTGTTCAGCATCAACTACACTTTATGAGATTAGCAGAAGCACAGGCTTAGGAAAGAACAGGTATACTCAGAGTATACTCAGTAAGACTGAGCCAGGATTTCTTTTTGCACCATTTTGTTTTAAGAAAGGTTCAGGCCAGCAAGAGCACTGCTTTGGTCTGGCAGCACAATTGCATGGTTACTTATTCTTTAATGGAGATGTCCATTTCTATTTCTACTCAATCACTTCAACTACCTCTCACAGAAAATCCAATATAACTGGCCAGAGAATGATAACTTCTCTGTGGCATTTTGAAGCCAACCCAAAGGAATATACAGCAGAGATAAAATGTTACATTGAAAACCTGCATGTTGGTTTTAAAATGTTTTAACAAGACAACCCTTTTTATTAAGTTCTATAGGTGTTTTGGTTTTTTTTTCAATTATTTTTTAAAAACTCCTTTCTGTGGGACTATACTATATTTCACTATAACCTAACTGGCTTCAGCCCCATTAAATACCGTAGGGCTTTGCCGTGAGGGTGCAGCAATGAAGCAGTGAGTGTCTATCTCCTAAAATCATCTGAGGCTCCTGCCTAACAGGCCATTAAAAGGACAGACACACAGGGACACACACACACAACTGCCCCCAGCCCCCGCCTTCTCTTCCCAAAGACAGCATGTGTGACCTCTGCAGCACACCCTGCTTCTCCGGCTCAGGGCGAGGAACCTGAGTCCTCTGCCAGCCCGGGTGGGTGCTGGGGCTGCTGTCGCTGCTGCCTGGCTGGGCAGCAGGCGAGGAAGGCTCCCGCGACGCCTCCCAAATCCTCCTTATGCCTGGGTTTTTTCTTACAGAGATTCGATCTCCTCGGTACCTCTGCCTCTGACAAAAACCTTTGAAACATTTACTTTGTGCCTGCAGAATTCAAAGGCTATTTGCCTAAAAAGGTTTTAGCTTTGTGGACAGGCTCAGCACTAAGTAAGCTTTTTTAAGCAAAGAATTTTATAAGAGTATCAGGCACCCTAACTTTCTGTAGCACTCTGCAGAAAACTGCCCAGGCCTCAGGAACATCTTTATTGACCTGAAGTCAGTTAATATATTATGTTTATTATTCTGTGTGTATGTATGTCAGTAACTGCATATTATATCACTTCAAGCGTGCCATCAATTCAAAGCAGTTTACCTGGGAAATTTCTTTGCAATCACAAGTGTAGGCTTCTTTAAATAAAACAACTTCCAAAATGTCTTACCAAAAGTTCTCATAAAGAAAAATATTTCAATAGGAAAAAAAGGGAAGGGATATTTTTTCAAAATTCAGAAGGAAAACTAATTCTCAAAAAGAAAAGGACATTTGATAAATTAATTTTATTATTATTATCATTAGGGATAATCTGGTTTTGGCAAGGTCCACTTTAGATATAAAAACCTTTCAATTTTACACATCCAAATCAACAGCTTGACCATTCGCAACACTTGATTTTTATGTCACTCTCATTGTTCTTGTGGGGGGATGGGAACAGGACATATGCTTTATTTTTCCTTGAAAAAGATAAAGGGAAATATTTCCTTTTTGACCTCCAAATACATTAAACATAATTCAGCGTGATCTACAATTTCAGTCCAAAGTAGTTGGATGTTTCAGGTCAGAACACAAAAGCTTTAACAGAACTGTGGGAATTCTGCACAAAAAATTCTCTTTGTGGCCCTTCGTCCCCAGTGATCCCTCTGAAAGGATACTCACTCACCCTCCCCAGATTGCCCTTAATTTAATCTATGCTATCTGTATAAATTATAGAAAACTCACTCTATTAGTGAATATAGGTTTAGCCGAATGTCATCCTTAAAATGTCCTAGCATCTCAGATTCTGAAATTCAACCAAAAAAGGAGAAGACCCTGGGAACTGTGAGTGTCAGTATCTCAAGTTTTAATCGATCCTTGATTTCAAAAAGTACAGAATTGAAAGCTAGATTATTTTTAAGATGTATCAGATTGGGTACTAGATACATCTAACATCTTTCTTTTTTCTTTCTGTGGACTGATAAGGTTTTATCTTCTGCCTAAATATCAACATTTGAGTATTGGGCTTTACTGCTAATCTGAATGTACCAGAATGGATAAGGGAGCTGTAACCTTTGCAGTAACTCTACTTGATTTACCTCACCCTGGAGCATGTCACAGGCAAGTGACTCACACAGAGCCCCTCAGTGCCCACTTCCATCCACCCTTGCTTCCAGTAAACATAGATCTTCTTTTTCCTGGAGTTCTGTAGTGCCTGTAGTGTCTGTGGTAGCTGTGTTCAGGCAGGTTAGCGGCATGAGAATTTTTCCCCTGTATCACCTTCAGGGCCAAGAGTTCAGAGGACAACTGCAGAATTAGGGCTGGAGCGCAAGATGGACACCTGGTCTGTTGTAAGGATATCTGTCTCCTTTCCTCAGCAATTGGCAGAGTTTGGGGGCTATTCAGCACAAGCTGAAACAAATGATGATGAAGGTAAGCAGGGTGACACTGATTGTCAGCTTCTCCTTGTTGGAAATGTCCTGTCTGTACTCACTCATAACTTGGCTCATGTGTTCTGGCACTTAGTCATGGTACACAGGATCCCATGTTTCTGATTCCTTTGAGCATCTCAGACTTCTTGTACTTCCAATTTCTATTGCATTCCAGGAAGAAGTTGTGTAGTAAACCAGGCAGCTAACATTTTGTCAGACACTTAGCTTTAAGAAGAAGAAGTTTCAAGAATTTTGGGTTTGCTTTCCAATCCAGGTGATCATGGAAGGTCAGTGACACTGTGGATTCTCTTTTGTCTAACAAGGTTTGAGAGGTAGTTAAGCTTTTCTCTCAGAAAGGATGCAAAGAAAATCTCTGTCCACTGCCAGCTGTCTATTTTGACAGGACTTAGAGAAACTCAATATTTTTGAAATGCTATCCTTATCAAATTTAATTGAAATTAACCATTTAATCCAAACCTGATGGGAAGAGCAGGGGAAGGATGGGAAATCTCCAATAAAAAGTCAGTTTTTAAAATTGTCAAATAGCATCAAAGTTTGCTGCTACAAAAGACTGTTAAAAATATAAAAACCTGTTGTATCTTAAGTGTATCAGTGGCCAGTGGTTGTGCTGCCCAGTACCACACTGGGGTTAACATATCACAAAGGAAGGAATTTTAGGAGCTACTTTAGCAGTGCTACAGGAGGGAGTAAACTGAATGTGAAATCTCTGTGGTGTATCTCATAGCTCTGCTTCATGACACCTCTGTAATATTGGCTGCTCTGTCCAGAAAATGTGTACACAAGATAGGGTTACTCTTATGCAGGGAAGAAAAGAGACCTGTAGTGGCAAAGCATACCTTTACATCCTTTGTAGAAAAGGTGTAGTATGCATCTATAATTTCAGGAAGTGAAATTATAGTTTATGGACCTTTCATAGGTACTTCATCACAGGCATACTCTAAACTGTCAAAAAATCAACTATTTTCTAAGACAATACAACATCTTGCTTTTTGCATTGACCACAAATACGTGCTGATCTCTGAAAGTGACATTTTATCCAAAGGAGAAAGGTGTGTATATCAACCAGAAGCTAACATAGTACTATACTTTTGAGTCCTTTTTTTAAATTATTATTTTTTAAAAGGATAATTTACCAGAGAGCGCCCCAAGTTTCCTTGTTGCACCATTTTTCATAAAGCCAAGTTTCCCAATGGGTGCGTTAATCATGTGTTTTACACGCTGTCGTATCACATAACATTTTGAGTTTGACTTAACCTGGTGTGATATGTCACAATCCTACAGTATGTGTGCCCCAAGGAATTTTAAATCAGTTTGCTGAAAAACACAATTAAGACCCACAGTGAATTGAGTTTTCCTTAAAACTGTGCATGCACACAAACCCACATATTTTTCTCTAGGAATCAGCACATATTGCCTGTGAAAATATTTGTATCACATAAAGCCTTTAGAATTTGCAAAGAAAATTAAAAATCATATTTTCCAATTGCTCGATTGTCTAATAAAATTACTTGTATGTAGTGTGTTTTAATACTTACAACTATTCTTCCCATATTTAGGAGTTACACTGATTTTTTTGTACAGCTGCAAAACAATATTAAAAGTGGCACTGGAATATCTATTTAAATTGGTTTATCATGCCCTGATATTCTGAACATGGTCTACTTGAGGGAATCCTATGGGCAAACACTTGAAAAAAAAAAACCCTGCAAGTCAGGAAGGCTTTGAAAAGAACTGAAGGAAGTAGTTATGATAAACAGCATCTTCCAACTCCTATTTTCCAAAATGCCCCTTTTACGCTTATTTTTTAGCTGACCAAAAAGTGCCTCACCATGGTTTTGGGCAGTCAGACTTCAATGGCCTGATACTGGCGTGTGGGTTGTTTGATTGACTTTCATGGGTTGCTTTGGCCTGTGTCCAAAATGAAAGCGTTTTTTCTCAAAACTATTTGAAAATCATCTGCAGATCTGAATTCTTTATTTCAATATAAAAATTGGGCAATAGTAGTATGTCATTAAGGGAATTTGATTATGACAAACATTAATACCTATTTTACAAGGTAGTCGCAAAATGATTTTTCATATTATTTATTCAGCTGTGGTTTGGATATCTAATGATGCTTCTCACATTTTTATTTTCTATCATATGTTGTTGATGTATGAGTGGCAATATACTTAAATGGGTTAAGTGCTTTTCATTGCCTGTGGAAAGTCTAGTTTTAAACCCAAGGTGCTACTCTGAGCCGGAAGAAACAGATCTTTGTGTCCAAATTCATTTTACTGGGGTACTTATTTTTTATATGAAATGGGATGTGTGATGGTTTGCAATAGTAATAATGAAAAACAGACTAACAAGACAACATACTGCCTAAGCATGTGGCCAGGTTTAACAGTACGTATTTTGACACACGTGTAAATACAGGCAGAAGAAAACAAACATGTCTTTTTCACTGTATATGATAGATAAATTCTAAGGGGAAATGACACATTTTGTTATTCATTAACATCCAGTGATCCTTTCACGCAACACCCTGGAGGCTGAATGCAGTGACAGCATAAAAAGGTATACACCCACCAGTACTTGGCATCAGGCATCAAGCAGTTTGCTGGAAAAGATCTGGCATATATTCCTTGATAATATGTCTCATAGGTTTGTTGGATGGCAGTACACTGAAGTGTCTGACCAGTAAATGACATACCAAAATGCTGACATTTAACCGTGTGTGCCTGTTGCCAGTCACACAAGTTTTCCCCAGCTTCTCTTCATTTTCTGCATGGAATGGTTGAAGTCCATGCTGGCAATAAGCTGAGACTAAGCAAAGTGTAATTATGTTTCATATGTGTTAAGAAAGAAAAAAATACAAATTTGCAAGGTAAGTGTGGAGCAGAGAATTGCATTACACTCTTACAAATTGAGATTGGACCTTATTGAAAATTATAGAAAAAACAACTGCTCTTTATTTGATATATAAAAAATATAAAATAATGAAACCTCAATTGTAGAACCAGAGAGCTGCCTCCAAACAAAACATCTTGTTTGTGCAATGAAAAGGTACAGGAGGGTGAAATGCCTTTGTCACATTCCTTTATAAGAGTTTGTGTCCTTGGCTGTAAAAAAACAGATGTGCATAAAGAAAAGCAAAGAGAGAAGAAGTACTAATTGCATGTGCATGCAAAAGTTGCTGTAATGGAGCTTTTAGATCACATTTTAACCAAAAAGTGCTCTAGAGTTAGGAAGAAGAATCTTTTCTATCCTCATATTTTCAGAGAACTAGGACTTCGTGCAGTCCTTTTAACTAAACAGGTAATGAAACCTTCAATAAAGAAGTTAAAAATAATCACAAAAATAAAAAGGAAAGCACAGACTGGTATATAAAGTTTTATACCATAGTGTTAAGGCAAGTGCCTTTATTTAACCCTCCCCAAAGTGTGGACATAATTCTTGATATCTGAGAATCATTTTTGCAGAACATTATTAATGCAAATATCTACACAAAGTGTGTATGGAAGGAGGCAGAGTTGGCAAAGCGCAATACCTATAAGGAAGAATATTAGGATGGTAACAGAAGAATGGTATGGGAAAGACCTGTAGTGAGCCTTGCAAGGGAACATAGAGAATTGGACTTGAGATCCATCATATCTATAAACCACTAGTACATTAATTGTTTCTTCATGATAATATAACACAAATTTTTCTGGGTGTAACTTTCTAGAGATTCAGAAAAGGCACTAGCTCACATCTGAACTGGTGGCTAGTCTCTGGGGTTTGTAATGAGAGGGATTTATAGGGATAATGAAAAAAATCACTATGTTTTTGACACAAAAAATTAAACCTTTCTTATACAATGCTCTCAAATTTATTTCCGAATTACTACTGCAGATATTTAATTTCTGTGCCATTTGTGGTCAAAATGTTCAGTGCTACCCTTTATTTTTGTTTACTCACTACTCTAAGTTCCATTGACTGAAAACCGACTTTGGAACTGACATTGACTTTGTATGCAGAAACACCTACTACATTCATGTGCAAACCTGTAAAGAAGCCTTTTGTAAATGTAAAAGAAAGTTGCCTTTGCGTACTGCATGGCACAGACAGGCACTTTGAGCTAAAAACCTCAGCTTGTCACAGCTCAGCCTGACTCTGAAATGGCTGTCCTAAAAGTTTACCTGAATGGCCTATTTTCAGGCAAACTTCTTTTTCTTCTTGCCTGTAGTATATAGATACGTCTACCTGTAGGAGCTGACATTCTGCTACACAGTGCAACAGTGAAGTGCTCTGCCCTTTCAGAGCCACACTTTCTGGTCAAAATTTGCTTTCCTTTACATGTTACATGCAAAAGGACATTGGAAGGGATTGATGAGCCCAACCGTTGTCAGTCACAAGTGACATCATTTGGGAGTAATATTTAGAAGATTAGTAACATCTGCTTTTTTAAATACGGTTAGTAGCAACCCCTCCAGCCTACTTCAACCATATGGGATGCTTTGTATGCACAGATAGGCACTGTACACTGCAAAAGCTATGCTGGAGAAGACATGCTTCCTTCAAATAACACAGATGAAAAAATGAAATGAAATCTGTATTTCTTATTTTGTCAGAAAAAGCAAATGCAAAACCATAGTGCTGAACTAAGTTTATTTTAAAATTAAAACCTTTACCTTATGTCTACTATTAATAAATATTATTTTTACTGAAGTGTTTCTATTTTGTGTAAAAAGCCTTACTGCTCAACAAGACCATCAGAATAAGAAAAGTAAATTCTAATTTTAAGCACAGCATTCTGGTGATTTGCATCTTGGTTATCAGCAAGCTATTGTTTACAATTGTGAAGGAAAAAGCCTGACTAAGGGCTTCAGAAATCCAGAAGCTTTAGCCATTAAAACCCCTCAGCACCCCATTCTGTTCTCACTTCTTGGAGTGCAAGCTCCCTGTAATTCCACTGATTCTCAAAAGAAAGAAAGAAAAAGGTGTTTACCCCTTTGGGACATTGGAAACAGAATGAAATCCCAGCTCTTTAAAATGATAAAGCAAAAGATTGCTTTCATATATTTTTGCTGGGAAGAGGTATTTGTTAAAAAAAAAAGTTTAAGAAAATTGGTGAGCTCTTGGTGGGCTATAAATCAGGGGTGAGAGAAGGAAGGAAAGAAGAATATTTGTTCTTTTGGAAATGCTTTTTATAAATGTTTCTTTCCCATTTCAGCAATTTGAGGGGATAGTAATGAAAGAACATGAACACTGTTTCCTCTCGTGTGTGGAATATGGGTTCCCTCCTTCCACAGCTCAGAGCAGAAGGTTTAGGGTTTCCAAATGAGCCTCAAACTCTGTAACTCAGTTGCTTTCATTGCAGAATGAGTTTTCACATTAGCGTCTTGCTTCTTTTCTTATGTCTAGTCTGTACAGATTCCTGAACATTTTTGGCATAGGCCTATGAAAATGATCTTTTTTTTCTGCATTCATGTCTAAACCAGTCATTTAATTTCTATAATACAGAGCAGAGTATCTTGAAATTTTTCTCAAACTAGTTTTGAATATGGTCCCATGCACTCAAACCTAATCTCTTCCATATCCCTAATTTCTTCTCTTGCATTTTACTACTAGATTGTAACTAAAGAGTCTCCTTTTTTAATACTTATTACACTTTTGATAAATTGACAGCTATTATATCTGCTAAAAATGGGCACATTTCCAAAACATCTGGTCGGAAGAGGTCAGGACTGGCCTCTTCCTCTTCTCGCAAAAACAGTTGGGGCTGATGCAGTTGTAAGCATTAGGGTTCCCAGGGGAACGTTGCTTTACCTAATGTACTGGCCGGATGGCACGCTTCACTTCCACAACACCTGCTTACAGATTCCTCCCTGCCACTCAAACCCGAGCCAGCAGAGCATGGGAAATTTGGAACAGTGATAAAAGCACATACAGAGTAACCTGGGAGAGGATGGCACGGTGAACAGGAATAGAGCACACTGAAAAGCATAGACATACAATGAGACAAGAAAGAAAAATGTCCAGCATTGAAGAGGTACATGTTGTCTAGCTAATTGTGATAGACAATTATCCTTTTGTCCTACAAGAGCTACGTGCAGTATTGATTTCTTTTTTGTCTGTGATTACACCTGGGCACCATATCCTTGACCCACGAAGAACACTTTTCTCTTCCTAAGAAGTTTTTTAGTGTTTTCCCTTGCTATTTTGTCAGAATGGATCATACTATACTTTGTAAACCTTAGTGAGACTTGAGAAGGGTCAGGCAGTTTTGGATTCAGGGTGTCAACATCTAGCCTAGAATTGTGAATAATCACCTTTGCAGACCACTAGCTCTGCCTGTTTGAGGTGGTGACATTCCTTTTAGAAACTCATTCATTTGTTGTAGAGTGGCAGCTCTCAATTTCCTCACTCGGGTATCTTGATCTGATGGGAAGAGAAAGTGGTCAAATGGCAATAGTCCTCCCTCTTTACTGCACAGGAAAAAAAAATATCAACTATGAAGGAAAATTAGTCTCACACCAACTTATTCTCTAAAACATCTGTGGGGTAGAGAGCTTGTAATTGGCATTTCTTGTTGGGCAGGAAGAGAAATGGTATAGAGTGACCTGTATGTTTCTGCTAGACCACTATCACTCATTATTATCTGTATTTTTACTAACCCGTGGACTCCCTGTGAGCAGAGAAACACACTGTGAGCATCATCAGAGTGAGGTGTCCTTTTCAAAATCTTTGACTTCAGATGGGTTTGGGAAGTATGAGGTATTTTTAAATGTTGGGCTTTTCAAATTTTATTTTTATTTATTTGTATTTTTGTATTTTTGTTTTTCTTATCAGGACTCCAGGGTAATTGAGTCATTTTCATTGCCAAAAGAAAGATAACATTAAAAGCTCATTTCAAATACCTTCTTAGAGGGTAAAATTGATTGTGGTGGAACAGAAGCAATGTCACAGGGTGAGAACAGATACAGCTGTATTATGACCTAGGACACACTGTCTTGTGTCCTCCTTTCATTGTCTCTGAGGAACAGAATTTGTCCATTGCTATCCTGCTAAGCTCCTCTTTGCATGCTGTTACCTAAAAAGGCAGACTGGGAGAAGGGCTCCAATGCTGTATAAACAGGAGGAAACTGGGATCTACTTGAGGCAGGTCAATAGATGATGGTGTGAGGTTTTGTGCCTGATTCCTATTCTTGTTCAGGGGATGACACAGTGTATTTGTTTTGCACGGCCTGGTTTTTGGTAGCAGGGGGCCACAAGAGTTTGATTCCACTTATGGTGTTTCAAATAAGGATTCAGAAGGAGTGAAAATATTTTTAGCAACTTAAATTGACAATGCGTTGTGAGGGGGTTTATTTCCCATCTTTAATTTCCAGTCCTGGATTGAGTGGATCAGTATGCAGTTACTGGTACTGAAGTAGGTTTCCTGCATTCTGCTCTTGGCCCTTATGTTCACCTTCAAATACATCAGGAGTTGCTAGTGACAGCTGACATCTTCACTGGAACAACCAAGGCAGGCAGTGAGCCTTTTTTCTCCATTAAATTTCATTCAGCAGACTGGTGTTTGTGTCTCATTATTCCTCATTTTCATGTAAAAGCTGTAGTTGTCTGGGTAACTTTTGGCAGACTACTGGTGAAGAAAGGTCTCCTCAGATTATTCCCTCCATGAAGATAAAGGTGTTATCTATGAGAGATAAATGTGTACTCTGGATTGAAGGAATATTTAAGCACTCTCACAAATACTAAATAAGCCTCATCTGTTTCTCTAGAGCAAAGTAGATACATATACATACTAATCCATAAAATCTAGGTTCAAACTAAAATTCATTCTTCTCTCAGGTTTGTGAATGCTAAAAATAAACAGGATCAAGTCACACTGTCAAGGTCTGGATCGAGGTTTTTAGAGTTTGGATTTTGGATTCATACCTTTAAGTTGTATTCACAACTTATCACAAGAATTGTTGAGCTGCAGGACACAAAGAGACGTCATTCCTTGTAAGTGAATGAAAGAAATTCTACCTGACAGAATTTAAAAGAGCTGTTACAAAAAACCTCCTTTTATTTTTGGCCTTTTCAGTTATTAATTTTTAAATATATAGATCAATATGAATCAACTGCTATCCAACAATCCCTTGCATTCTTCTGATAAAATATAAGATTTTCTTAATGGTATCAAATCCAATACCTCTTAAGGAAGCTTAGTTCTGGAACTACATATATTACTAAAGACCCTTATGATTGTACTGTTAATTGCTTTATAAACCTATTGCCCATTCAGAATTAAAGCAATTTCATAAAAGACAAATAAGGGTATAAATTAAATATTAGGAGGTCTGAATAGGAAAAAACTATTTATGCAGAACAGGTTTTGTTCTCTGTTCAATCGTGGTTGCTTAATTTTGTCAGCACTTTCTGGTGGCACTTTGATTTACTGCTTTTGAAGTCAACAGCACCACCTTTACAGTGTATCATTGAGGTCTGTAAACTGTTAGGCCCAGAGAGATTGGGCAGTTTATTTTCCACATATCCCTGACGTGTCAGCCATGTGCATCAGTACGACAAAAACACTGAGCACCCACGGACTTATAACAGTGTCAAACCTTGTCTTTTGCCAGCTAGCACAGTTAGCATTATGTTTGTTACAGGGAAAATGTCCACATGAAAAACAGCCTGGTCCCAATTTGCTTCAATTTCTACCCTTTTTTACAGTATTTATGTTAATTGGCTTTCCTGGAGATGATCCAAGTCACTCTTCTTGATGTTCTACATCTCACTTGGATTATGGATTTAGTTTCACAAAGAATTCTGTATTAA
This sequence comes from Dicrurus megarhynchus, assembly GCA_013399195.1. NCBI lineage: Eukaryota > Metazoa > Chordata > Aves > Passeriformes > Dicruridae > Dicrurus > Dicrurus megarhynchus. The sequence goes on along the minus strand of VXAD01011941.1, from coordinate 186,274 downwards.
AAGAAAACAGGAACAAAACCAACAAAAACTCAAAAAAAAAAAAAAATTGAAACTGCAAAGAGAGGAGGGGCAGAGACAAAACCTACTGGCAAAATAAGACTTATCAAGAGGCATGTTAGTCTATGAACATCCAGAAGGTCAGCTGCTCTACAGTATCTGCTTGTGCTCACACTGATACCCCCGTGTAATGCTACCAGCCGTGTGCTGGAGAGTAAGTGGACAGATGCTTGTGACACTTGTGATGCAAGTTCTCCCCCTACCTTACCTCACGAAAATGTGTCAAGAGCAAACAAAACAATAGAAGGGGAAATTTCCCCTGAATTCTGCAGCAGAGACTCTGCACAGCCAGTGTTCATCCAAGATTTCTCGTTATGCAATTCAGTTTGTTAGTAAGGCAGCTAGAAAGGCCCTCAGACTCATGGAAAGCTGAGGCACTGGATGGCTTTTTATACTTGTGTGAGTCCTGTCACTTTAACAAACAGCTTGTAATCTTTGTAGTATATATCTGATAGATATTTAGTGGTAAGTAAAGTTGAATATAAAGCCACATCTGTGCTGACATAAAAAAAAAAATACCAAATAGATGCAAAAGGATGGAAAATTTTAAATAAGGTTTAAAAAGTGAGTGTAAACAAATCAAAATAAGTGTAATATATTTACTCCATTATAAACTTTGTGGCACTTTTTTGGTTTTTAATTTTTTTTTCTCTCCAGACACCTGCCTCTCTTATAAACAGACTCTCTTTTAAAATATCCCCTATTTTCTTTTTTTACATCCAAAGGTTTTTCATCAGTATCTAATAGATTTCAATCCAGAGGTTCAAAATAAAACAAAGACATTTTTAAAGATGGATGAAATTGCAACAGAAAAATATCTTCCAAAAAGAACACTTCTCTCAAAAAGTGCTTCTCTCTTGATTCTGCCTTCAAAAACCAAAACAAGACCCAGAAAGTTTGCAAGTCTTTGACAGTGTTCAAGTAAAAATCTGAAATTTAGGCCATTTTCAGGTTCACTTCTGTGCTCAAAAAAACCTGTCTTAATTGAATGTAAATCCAATTGCTGTGACTACCTTCTCTAACTGTCACTTGCTACTGTTCTGTGGTATCTAAGTCAGGCAGTTTGTGAATTAATTATGAGGAGGTGTATATTTTCTTTTTCTGAAGAACAGTGAAACTAACATTTCTCACTTCAAGTCTGCCAGTGTCATTATGTGCACATTCTTCATTCCTTTCCAATCAGATTGGAGCCTTGCTATAATTTTCTAAGTCCAGATCTGCTATTCATTCAGCAAGATAGTCTCTGGCCATGTACAGAACAAAATCACTGATCTTTCTGGATTTTTTTTTAAATAATGTAATTTTAAGTGCTTTAGACACTAATTGCACAGCAACGGCAGCCATTGCCTAGCTGGACTGGCTTAAAAGCTTCATGCAAAATGCTGATTTGCAAATTAACTTGCCTTGGCAACCAGGAGAGATGTCAATTTGAAACTAAGTGGCAGTATATCATTTCACCTCAAAAGGCCAGGGTTTGCTGAAAAGTGATACACACATTCTCATGATGAAGGATTTGTTATGCTATTGACCATTGACATAAGTAAGTAAGAAACCATTATCCTGAGGACAAAAATAAAAATAAATCAAAGCTCACTTTCCAGCTGTCTATAAGGAGATGAACTTGCTATTGATGTAATTTCTGGCTAAAATTACTCAGACATGTGCCAGCTGCTTTGTCAAAAGCAAGGGTCTGCTTACTGAAGGCACTATGGCTACTTGTCCAGCCAGTGATAAAATCCAAAATGAAGCCAAGTTTAAGGCTCTCCTTACAAATAGGGACACCAAAAAATTTGACACTGACACGTGCACAAATCTGCACCCCGTTAATTCCTTTAAAGAAAAGCCTGTTGGTAAACATGATTTTTATATTGTACTTATGGGGTGTTGTTTGAATTTAGGGTCAGAGAAATATGAATTGCCCTATGAAACTGAGAGTTCATATTGGTTGGATTGAAACTGAATGACATGATCATGATTCAGATGGAGCTGTGCTGTGAGTGACAAACAGCAGTACTATTTGCATCACCATGTATGATCTCACAATGAAGCTATGGTGAAAAGGCTCTTTGTTCTGGGAACCCAGCCCAGACAGAGGAAACTGTGGGGAGAAGAGATGAAACTTCTCTTGCTTTGTCTGTCCTCAGGGCTTGTCAACTCTGAGGTTGCTGTGTGCAAGCTCTGGCTCCTACAGGGAAGGGAGCTGGCTGACAGCGATGTGGAGCTCAGACCAGTCTCTTTCCCTGTAGAATTTAGTTCCTATATCTCCTCTCAATCTCTTTTTTCCAGAGCAAAGCAATATTGCAACACGAGCAGCCATGCTTGGCCCTTCAGGATGATCGACAAAGCCACAGGATGGGCAGCATGTTCCTGTGTGATTGGGAGTCTGTAGGGATGTCCAGGCATGTCAGTGCCCCTGGCAAACTGTGCAGGATGAATCCCACTGCAGGACCTCCCCCTGCAAACCTGAGAGGGGGCAGGAATCCAGCCTCACCTCAGGTGGTTATTGAATACCCACATGTTGGACAGGAGAAGTTTATCTCAGCCCTTTCAACTCTGAAAGCTGCATTCGTAATTCCTCTGAATGGAAATATTTTGGAGAATGAGAAGGAGCAAAATAGACTTTCTGGTTTTGCTGACAACCCTGTGGTTTAACAGTGGCCTTGGACACAGAAAACCCAGGATTATGTTTCTCCTCTAGTTAACTCTGAGTAATCACATCTACAAATCAGTGGTGAAAATGAGTAATTTGTGATTCAGGTTGAGAATAGACTTCAGTCTGGGTCTTTTAGTGTTCCTGGCTGTGTTACACAGACATACACTCACATGTGTGGGCATTTTCACCATTTTCGCCAGGAAAAGAAACAAAAGCAAACCAAACAAAACTAGACACGAAGACATGAAGTCTTGAAAATTAATGTAGCATGGAATTATTGTCCCCCAGTCAGCTTTAATTGCTAGTGCAACAATTGATGATTAGAATTCAAAAATTCATATCCCACAAGTATTCTTCAATTTTTGTTTATAATTTGTCATCCCATCAAATCCTCCTTACAGTAAGTTTATTTATCAGAGTGCTCATGGAAAGTAGAGCCCAAAGGGGATGTAAATCCAAAGTAAGTGAATTTGTTTAAATATTTAAATCAACATTTGTGTGATGTATTATTCTAGCTCCAGTCAGCATTCTGGAGTAAAGTGGGATGAAAAACAATTTTCAGAAGAAATTTTTAAAGATGGAAGTTAATTATAATTCAAATGCCTAAATTGTACTATGTAAAGAATAATTCTTTTTTTCTATTTTGAATTGAGAAATTTGTTAACATCTATTACAAAGAAGTATTTACATCATTAAAAAAAATTGTTTAAAATTCAGTGCTTAAACTCGGTAACAAAAGTTTGAACACATATTCAAACTTGAAAAGTATTTCTGTGCTTTCAATCATTTTATTTTTTTTTAAATGAAATGCAGCTAGTTCTATTTTGGACTTTTAATTTGTTAGAAAATGGTAAATTAACTTGAATATTTTCCAAATATATTGAATCATGATACTAATCTAATGCAGTGAAAATTTAATTATAAACTCTCTGCAAATGCATTATAATAAAGGTTTTTTCATCCAGAAAGGAAAGTATATGAGCTCTTGTAAGCAGACTAGCACTATTGCTCAGTATCGCAATGTTGCCTTTCAGTTTCGAAAAAGAAAAGGAAATATTTTTAACTGTACTAAAAAGTTTGTGAAGTGGGTGGGGAGTTTTGGGAGGGTGACTGTAAAACTCCATGCTCACCCCAAATATATTTATGTACAGCTGCACAGTTTTTTTGTTATGAATTCATTTTAGCCATGTTTGCTGCTTACCTGCTGTCAACGCAGCAGGAACCAAAGTCATCTATGTCTGCTGCAGTTATTTAAATTCTTTTCTTATTAAATGTGTGTTTCAAATGACTGGCACCACAGATTACATTCCCAGTAGACACTTAGACTTTTGCTTAAATTCATGTAGATCGAGAGTTATCCTAAAATCAGCAAGACATTCTCATTATGTAAAGTTAAGCATATGTTCAAGTGTTTGTATTATCAGGCCTAGTCCATAAAATTGAGAAGAAAATAGAATACACAAATATACAACATTTTTATAAGAACCTATAACTGTATAAACTTAAAGGGAATGGGTAGTTTAAACATTAACCATTACGTGTATGTATGATATATATTTGTATGAAATTGAACCGGCTCAGATTTTGAAACTGGCATCATCAGTGCTAAATACATGCCAGAAATAAATATATCATTCCTTTTTCTTCCCAAAAACGGGTTGCAGTAATACCTGTTGCAAGGAGATGTGATTAACACTGCTTGGGCCCTGTGGCATTATATTTTTTATTTACTTATTTCTGAGAGAATCCCTAATCCCTGCTTAATTTTATGAACTGTCAAAATGATTCTAAATATCTCTATGGTTTGCATTTTCACCTCAGGACAGGAGTCCAGAGGTACAGATTGTTGTACAACAGTGGACTTCAGGCAATTTTCATCTTTTAATGCCTACAGCATCCAAGGTTGAATTTGTAATAATCACCAGATTATCTCTAAAGGATCTTCCTGTTACACTTGCAAATAGTTCTGCAGGAAAATGCAAAAGATATAGGAAAAAAATAATTGATTAGATGCAGGAGATCATTTTGTCACATAATCCCAGATGGAAAAGAAAACAAATGTGGATTTTTTTTTTTTTTTAATGACAGTTGAAAGATACTATGGGAAAGATACTTGCTATTCTAGTTAAGTCATATGCTGGTCTCAGTCCCCTGGTTAGATCTTAAAATGCTGTAAGAAAATGTGCAAAAATAACACTGTAGCTAGAATTTTATTTGAGAACGGGAATGGATTGTTCAAGTGGTGGGTACAACCATGACAGCTAACAAAGTAATGTGCCTACACTCCTATTGATATGGTAGGTATAAGGAAAGAGCAGGTGCAGATATAAGTTAACTATAGGTGAGATTCTTATTATTTTTAAAAGAATATGAATATACTTCTATTGTATTTTAGGGAGCTATGAACTAATTGGGTGATATTTAAAGTGAGAAAGGGAAACAGAATATGGCAACAGATTCCACATAGTAATTGTCTATATGAGAGTCAGGTGATGGGAATCATGAAGATTTAATAAATGTTGATAAATAATTTACGTTTATTATTAGCATCATAAATGAGATCTAATTCAGGTATAATTTGTGGGCCGTGAAAATTTTCTGTAGTTTGTATTTTACTAAGAGATTGAACCTCATGTCTTTCTCAGAGCTGGGATGTGATTCTAATTTTGCTTATATTATAACAAATTCAATTGAATTCCACTTATGGCATCAATTGAAATTCACACCAAAATAATTGATCAAATCAAGGAAGATGGACTGAAAAAAAATTTAGGGTCTGCCTTTGATTTGAAATGTTTCTTTTTTCTTTATGCACTCACATAAATCTTAACATTTTAAAAGGTGAGGTATCCTTTGTTGGTCCAGGACAGAGGATGGATGGCACTTAGCCTGCTAGTACAGAAGCTTTAATATGTGAAAGCAGGACATGGGAAGCCACACGTGTGTCATTAAGGGGATCAGGAAAGGATGGTTCTGTGAACAGGTCAAGAGGCAAAAAGAATTGATCACAATTTCTGTGTCTGGACACTCTGCATTTGAGGGCAAGTCAGTGTCTGTTGCAGAAGGAAATTGAGAGTTGAATTACGTGGTTAAAGGATTAGTATGCAGGAATGGAAAAATAGAAAAAAAATAAAGATGTATTTCCTAGTCTTCCTACGTCTAAGGGAGTCAAGCTTCAGATGGGGTAACAGAAAGTAATCCACAGGAAAAATACCTGTCTGTTGCCCAGAAAATACAGCATTTATTATTGTAAAGTAATATATCATACTGAAGTCACTGCATAGCCTGTCTCCTGAAGCACGTGTTGGGCAACCTGGAAGAAACTCGGTCTGTCTCCTGTAGAGTTTTCTTGCTGCTTAGAAAGGCAGGCTGTCCCATGCACCTTCATCTGTACTTGAAGAGGAAAGAACAACACTCCTCTTCTCTGAGCTCCACCCAAAACAGCATGAAAGAGACCAAAACATATGAACCTGGGGAATAATTAAAACAGAGCCAGCAGCGGAAGGGTAGAACATGAAATCTTTCTGCAGCAGCACACATATCTACTCTCATCCTGCTGCTGAGGACAAAATGTCATAAACTTAGGAAATTCTAGCCCTGATTTCTTGCAGAAGATTGAATTTTTTTTTTCACTTGCATGTAGTTAGTAATGTTAAAATGAAAGTAAAAAAAAAACCCCACCAATACAAAAGCAAAAACCAAACCAGGATATTGAAACTGCATCTAGTTTCTACTTGTATGTTGTGATGAATGTAGGAGAAAGCATTTGGGAAATTTGAAATTGGGAAGCCGGGTGATGAAATTATCATCTTTGTCCAGATATATAAAGACATTAGGTAGTCATCAAATATTGATGATGCATTAAAGGTATAAGACTAAGGCAGAGCACTCCATTTGTTTGTTTTGTTTGGCCAATGTGTTAAGTAGAATAACTTATGAGAAATGTTAGAATTCATCCCTTCTACTCCTTTTGTTAACAGGTTAGCACTCAAACAATACATGTATCTAAGGCTTTATGTATTATTAACCAAAAGAGTTAAAAAGTCAATCCAATCTGGTTATAATACAGTAGTTCTTGTGGTTTTCAAACCTTTAAATAATTTATGGTGTCATCACTTTCCCAGTGGATATCAGGCTAGTTGAGTCTCTGGAATCAGAATCCCACTGGGAAAAAAAGAAACATAGTCAGAAAAAGTAGTAATTTTTTTTTAATAATAGCAACTCCAGCCTATTGTATCATCACTATCAGTCTCTAGAGAGACCATTTCTCTGAAAGAGAAGTTTTCCTTATATGAATCCTTTTGGGATCAAACAATTCTGCCAAATCTATACCTACATATTGTTCTAACTGGATAAGGGAGTGTGTGTGTGTTGAGCACACATGGAGGTTTGTTCTGTCTCTTTTGAAGTGGTAAGCCCCCACAGTTGATCATTGTAATCTGAAATGGATATATTTTTTTTTGTAAGTATGTCTCAAATTAATTCGGCCATTTTTGATTATGTGAATACTGGAAAATCTACTTTTGAGCTTTTTAATCTTTCTAGGTATTCAAGAATATAATAAAAAAGTGATTTAAAATAACACATTTGATTTAAAAGTATGTTAGAGAAATAATGAGATTATTTTATGTGATCGAATGCCAGATTCTGCCTTCCCAAGTAAGGGACTTGACTTCTATTATTGAATAGACTGCTACCATATATTTAACATATAACCTTCTTTCAGAATTAAAAACCTCCTTTCAACTCAGAAAATCATATATCCTTTCTCCATGCAAAACAAGGTCATTGAAGACCAGGTATATGACAGGTACTCTGCTAGTTCCCCAGCAGATTATGAGTTTTTTACCTCTTTGTTTTGCACTGTATCTTGCAAACAGTGTCCCGTGCAAAGCCTTTTTTTTCCTTGAACCTCTCAATACAAAATTCAGGAAGTGTCAGAGAAGAAAATTGTCCAGTGATCTTTTACAAAAGCTGATTTTCCCTTTAGGTGCCAGCTGTCCCTACCCACTGACTTCAACCAGGTCCACAATTCTTCCTGCTACATCCAGATCCTGCTTTCTACTTGTCTGGGAAGCTTTGCCTCCTGACCCTACAACAGCCCATACAGTTGCTAACAGAATGGAATGAATGACAAGGATGCATTTCTGCATGCAGCCAGCTAGCCAGCATAGCAACCTTCTGCTGGGGTTCAGAATTATGCATTTATATAAACTAAGACTGGCCTTAAATGTAAGTCAGGGAAGTAATCTTTCCATGAATGTGAAATGTTTATCCTACTGTTATGAAGTGAGACTGAGAAAATTTCCTAGATGAGGGAAGTGGACATTTCACTTACAGAATCAAGATTTGAGTCCCTTATTCCTTTAAAAACAGAGACAAAATTTGAATCATAAAATTTAACAGTGTAAAACATGAAAAAAAAAGTGAAGGATTTAGGTGCATGCATATCATAAAATTCCCTCAGTACCACTAACTCAGCTGTATTGATGACACGTATTGACTCATATTCTGCTTTCAGCAACACTTGTGTAAATCCAGGGTACTGCAACTTCAGTCACTTCGAAGCAATTGCTCTTGATTTACACTCGTGTAACTGACAGCGTTTGACCCTTAGACTATACATGTATCTTAAATTATGCATTTAGCTTCCTGAGCCACAACTGAACAATAAGGCAGTATATATATCATCTGGTATGTATCATACATCAGTTTAATGTGGACATTTTAGTTTTGCAATTCTTCTACTCTTGTTCTGCCATTCTCATACTTGAAAGAGTATTAAATTTTATATATATATATATATATATATACACACACACACATAGGCACTTTTAAGAAATTTGTGTGATTCTTAGATCATGTATGGCTCCAGAAAGCTGTGCACTTCTCTCATCTTTCCTAAACAATGTGTGCAAAAAATGGTTAACAACTGCATGAGTCTTTAAATTGATCTTAATTAGCACTCTCCAAGTGATCAGAACCAATCGTACTGTTCACAAGGATATTCCTCTCCTAGTTCCTATCTCCAAACAGGGACACGGTTGCCCACTGAACAGGTGAACATGTCTCAACACAGGTTTACTGGGATGAGGAAGAAGAACAGGGGTGTCCTGGGTTCTCTGTTGGTTTTGGCCATGTTTATGAAGCAATTTCTCTCTTTATATGGTGGGGTCACACCTGTGAATCTCTTCTTTTCCCAGGGTAGGTCTGGCTGAATTTCACAATATCCGCCTTATCTTGCCAGTGCTCTGCCTAGTGCCAGCTTGCACAATTATCCTGCAATCACATTCCCAGAAACTTCTGCTGAAAACAAAAGGTGCTTCCAGAAATACCTGGAATTGAGAGATAAATAACACATCAATTTAGGTACTCTGCTTTAGCTTCCTCTGAAGACAACTCCTCCTGAACAGCTCCAAAACACAATGACCCCAAATAATTATTCTGTCTTATACTCACTCTTTATACAACGAGCACATTGTAGCCACTGTGAAGATGAGGCCACGAGCAGGAAAATCATGTACACATCTTTGGAAACTTAGGACTGATCTTAAGCTTTTGGCTCCATTTTTCTCTCAGTAATACAGAGCATTTCATTCTAGTAACACTTCACATTTCCACAGACTTCTTTCTAGAGAGACTAAACCTGCAGGGCTTGTATCATTTCTGTGGTTCATACAGGCTTCCAAGAGGCAGATATACTCTGCAAAAAAATTAAAAGAAACAGTCATATTTTAAAATTTGATTACTAAGACATGGAAATAGGAATTAATTTTATTTGTAAGCAAAATCAGAAGGAAAAGAGAAGAAAGTTTAACAGAAAAGCAATAAAGTTTTGGACAGTTCACAAGGTCTAGCAGCCTGTGGGCCAAACAATAAGCAATTTGTTGAGGAAGAGAGAATAAAGACATTCTTTCAGGCTGGCCGGCTGGCATGGTGAGCTGCCCATTGTGCTGCTGGCTGCGAGACCTGGGATTAGGGAGCAATTCAGGTTCCCAGGCTTGGCACCAATGGAAACTCAAGTTTATGTATTTAGTCTTTGAACAGAAGAAGAGGTCACAGTTCAGTACCATTTGAGAGCTGATCTACCAAACAGCACTAGTACTGGCTCCAGAGGATGAATGTTCATCTGCCCATTTGGTCAAAGGTGAGCTGCCCTAATAATGCCTCTAGCAAGGTAGAAAAGATAAAAAAGCTTGCAAAGCATAGCTGGAATGGGGGAGGGACACTCTTTCAAGTGATAGACTGTAGTGAAAAGGCAAAATACAGTCATAATGACAATTTGCTCTGTGAAAGTCGCTCAGTGGGTTAGAATCAAAAAATGCAATATACAAAAAAATTCATTTAAAATATTCTTAAGTTATCAATGTGATTTTTTAAAATCAGATCTATTTCTGCATTAAGAAAAGCAAAGGGAGAGAAAGGGTGCTTCTTTGCTATACTAAAGCATGTTTTTTATCCAAATACAAAAACAAAATTTAAAAAGCAGAAAAGCAGGAACTGAGTAACAAAATCCAAATAGTTGTAAATAAAGTATATATTGCAGGGTTAAGCACACTGAATGCATTCCTCAAGAGTCAATAAATGGGAAAAAACTAAGCTACATTAGCACCTCTAATGTCCAGAAATTATTACATTCTGATGACTATGAGGAGCATTAATTTAGGAACTGACATTCTCTGTGGATAGGAATTTGTTGTAGATATTCCAAAAGAGGAAAACCCCATTCACTAAAATGATAGCTTTATCTGAGGAACTCAAATGATCAGACCTTTTCTGACTGCCCCAATTAATTGAAATACTGTAAATGCAGAATGAATAATAGCAAAAATTTTACATTGATAACAGACAACTTAATGGAAGAATTCAGTTCTTTGCTGATACTCTTCCTGTTCCTGTTTTGATAATTTTATGCAGATCTAGGGGAAATTTTAATAAATTAGTGATCCAATCTCATCGTCATGTTTAAAAATTAAGTTTTTTGAGTCATGTACACTAGAAGTCTACACTTAATGTTTTTTCACTTCCTGAAAATATCCACAGCATTGAGTTTTTCCAGAATACACATTTCAGAAAGAAATGTTGATACTTGCATGTGTGAATGCGAAATTTAAAAGATCTAGAATGAAAGGTACATGTAAGAATCTAAAAAATCCCCAAATAAGTAATCGACAACCAACAGCTGCACCACTTGAATGTTCAGGCTCACTCTGTGAAGAATAAGGAAGACAAAAGTGCAGTTAAGCAAACAGGAAGCCTTGCACATTTTTCCCTAATGAATACATTGGAGATAAATGAGTCTGTTTATGAGCATCTAGTGGACAGAAGAAGTATCTAAATTCGTCATCCTCTCCGGGGTATGAACTGAGTCAGGACAGCAAAATCTGGCCTTAGGAGAATTGCTCATTAAAAGCATTAAGTTCAGTTCTACCTTCTTAAGATAAACAGTAAATTTCAGAGGCAGGTTTTACTGGTAAGAAGCTTTCAGGAGTAGCAATTTAAAAACTCTCCAAAGCACAACATTGCACGAGGGCTTGTGATTCACTCCACCTTTTGATTTTACATTAAGCTCTTCTGTTTGATTTTTTTCTCTTCTTCACAGACAGAGAAAAGAAATAGTCTTTTACAGAATGAGACCACAGGGTATCCAGGTTGAAGAATTATAACAACAGACATTATGAAAATCTGTAATTATTGGTTTGAGATTCCAACACAAGAGAGAATGACACTTTGGGTTTCAGTTCTTCAGCTTCTGCTGATGCAAACTAAGCCCCAGGTCCAGCCCAGAAGTGGAAGATAGCACAGCACAGGAGTCAGAGGACTCTCAGCAGAGTATTTCTGCATTTGCTTCTGAACAGTGATCGCTGAAAACTGCTTGGCTTCAAATTCTTGCTGTGAGTTCTACAGAGAGCTGAAATTGTGAGAGTTTCTTAAGTCGACTGAATTCTAAGCCTTCTTGTCAGTAGGAAAACTGGAGAGAGGAAGGATGCTCCCTCAGTTTTGGTGGGACTCTAAACCCCTGGCGTCAAAGAAGAACCACCAAATTCTCCTCACAAGGAACCCAGTGACAAGCGGCATGAAGGGTCAGTGGCATGGCCAGTGATGGATGGCCAGAGGTGACATGCCTTTAGAAAACTTGGGTCCGATGAGGTTGTGGAGCTTGCTGTGTAGTGTACTGTTGATTCAAGTCTGTCCTAAATTAAACAATGTCAGTCTTTGGCTTGAAAGTTTCTTTGCAGTAGATACCACATCCTCCTTTAGGCTTTCTCTGCACCCTCCAGCAAGGGAAAGAGGGAATACTATCTCTGCTGTGTGTGAGCATCGCTGTGAGAGTAATATGAAACAGCAGCAATTAATCATCTACTTTGGGAGCATAGTTCAGATTAACTTTGTGAGGAACTTGCATGTAAGCTTGAAATTCTGAAAAAAAACTTCCAGCCTTCAAATCTGAGAGAAAAAATGATCTACTAATGATTTTTTTTTTTT